>JANIIA010027681.1:0-12614 GCA_027478495.1 Erythroxylum alaternifolium | reverse complement strand
TTAACCAATTCTATTTATTTTATAATTATCAAAACATAAAGGGATTTTTATTTGTCAACCACCATTGGTCCAACAATCTCCCCCTTTTTGATAATGACAAAACATTTAGAATTTGTTTAAGAAATTGAAAACAAGGAAAAATTGATCAAGGTTTTTATGCCTTGTCTAATTTGTTAGTTTAACTCCCCCTTAATCAATAAATCTATGAATCCAATAATTTTAGCACAATTTCACAATTTAAAAAATTCATACATCACAATTTCACAATTTCAAAAATTCATACATCTTACTCCCCCTTTTTATAATTATCAAAACATAAAGGGATTTTTATTTGTCAACCACCATTGGTCCAACAAGGGGTTGGTTTTCTCACACCAAAATAGCCCCAGTATCTATACCTAAAGCGTCACACTCATCTTCGAAAGTTTTAGCAAAGTTAGGTAGAGCAAGTAATGGTGCTGAACTTAGCTTTCATTTAATAAAATTAAATGTCAATTCTTGTTCATTACCCCACCTGAATCCAACATTTTTTTAACAATTTTAGTTAATGGTGCAGCAATGGCGCTAAATCTTTTACAAACCTCTTATAAAAGCTAGCCAACCCATGAAAGCTTCACACCTCAGTTATAGATTTAGGTGTAGACCACTAATGAATAGCCTTAACCTTTTCTTCATCAACCTCTATTCCTTTACTACTAACAACTTATCCAAGAAACACAATCAGATTAGTGCAAAAAGAACATTTCTTAAGGTTTGCATACAACTTCTCATGATGCAAAACACTTAGAACTTTTACAACTGTTCAAGATGCTCATCTAAGTTCTTGCTATAAATCATAATATCATCACAGTAAACAATAACAAACTTACCAATAAAAGCATGTAAAATATGGTTCATCAATATCAAAAAAGTACTAGGGGAATTAGTTAACCCAAAAGGCATAACTAGCCACTCATATAAAACCACACTTAGTCTTAAAGGTAGTTTTCCATTCATCACCCTCTCGTATGCGAATTTGATGATAACCAAACTTCAAATCAATCTTAGAGAAAACATAAAAACCATGCAATTCATTAAGCGTATCATCCAAACTAGGAATGGGATAGCAATAGTTTATTGTAATTTTGTTGATACCTCTACTATCAACACACATTCTCCATATTCTATCCTTCTTAGGCACAAGTAAAATAGGAACTGCACATGGACTCAAACTTTCTCTCACATACCCTTTATCTAGCAACTCATCAACTTGCCATTGAAGTTGCTTTGTCTCCTTAGGATTACTCCTATAGGCTGGTCAGTTAGGAATTGATGCATTGGGAATGAAATCAATTTGATGTTCTATTCCCCTAAATGGTAGTAAACCATTGGGTACTTCATCAGGAAAGACATCAGTGAATTTCTACAAAAGAGACATAGTAACACTAGGTAAAGATGGGTTAAGATCATTAGTATTAAAATAGGCCTCTTTACAATCATTGGCTGTTTTGAACGAAAAGCTCTCTTACACTCACTTTCTTTTGCATAAAACTTGGTTTTTTCTCTCTTGCTCTTGAGGCTTTTCCTTTTCTTCTTTTCTTTTTTTCTAATTATTGCCTCTTTTTCATATTCAATCTCACTCGTTCTTTTGTCACATTCAGCCTCATTCTTTCTTTTATCATATTCATTTATGATCCTCACTTGATCTTCATATAATTGCCGATGTGTTAATGGTACAAAAGTTATAGGTTTCCTGTGCATTACAAATGAGTATCTATTCTTGAATCCATCGTGCATACCCTCCTATCAAATTGCCATGGTTGGCCCAAAAGAAAACAACTAGCATGCATAGGTATAATAACACAAAGCACCTCATTATGATATCTACTAATGGAAAATGACACTAGCACTTGTTTATTAACTTGACTTCCCCACACTTAATCAACCATTGAAGTTTATAAGGTCTAGGATGCTTAGTAGTAGGTAGGTTTAATTTTTCAACCAAAATATTGCTTGCTACATTAGCACAACTTCACCCATCTATAATCATACTACATGCCTTGTCCTTGATGTGACATCGTGTGTGGAAGATGTTATCTCGTTGTGCTTCATCCTCCTTCATCACTTGAACATTCAAAGCTCTCCTATTGACAAGGATTTCACGAGCAACAAGATACACTTCATCATCACTCGCCTCCGATTATGGCATGAAATCATCATCATATTAACCTTTGGTCTGAACATCACCATCTCCCCTCAAAATTGTCACTCACTTATCTGGGTATTGGGATGCAATGTGTCCCCATCCTAAACACTTAAAACATTTAATATCTCTGTTTTTAGAGGTTTGGGAGTTATAATTGCCTTTATCTAGGCTAGAACCAGCCTTAATCATAGCTATCTCCATCTCCATCTCCTTGTGATACTCCTCTATATTTTTAGATCCTTGGGTTAGGCCTTGCAACCACTGGTACAATTCCTTATAGTAATGAGATGGAATGATTCTTCTCCTCATAATAGTCTTCATCTCCTCCCAAATTTTAATTGGCATCTCACAATTTTGTCTCCTAGTTAAAGAAGTTGATGCCACCAAATAATAGCATAGTCAGTAAAATCAATATCAACAAGTTTTTACCTTGTTTTACTTCAAAGTAGTTGTGACAATCAAAGACCAACTCCACTTTCTTCTCCTACTTCAAGTATGCATCAGGATCATTCTTTCCCCAAAGCGATGGTATCTTCATTGTAATGTTTCCAAAGTTTTAATCATAATGATCTATCCTTTGTCCTCTTCAACCACCTCTA
This sequence comes from Erythroxylum alaternifolium, assembly GCA_027478495.1. Classification (NCBI taxonomy): domain Eukaryota; kingdom Viridiplantae; phylum Streptophyta; class Magnoliopsida; order Malpighiales; family Erythroxylaceae; genus Erythroxylum; species Erythroxylum alaternifolium. The sequence continues at coordinate 9,830 of JANIIA010027681.1, read as the reverse complement.
TACTGTTCAAATTTGTTATTAGCCTCTACCACATTAAAATCATCATTATCATAATGATCTATCCTTTGTCCTCTTCAATCACCTCTATGCTGTTCAAATTTGTTATTGGCCTCTACCACATTAAAATCATCACTATCATCTTCCTCCTCATATTTAACATGGTATTGTTGCCTTTCTTGCCTATGCATAATTGGAACTTCACAAACTTGGTTCCATTACAAAGCAACAATGGCATCATCTTATCATTCCATCTTGTCTAAGATTTCACAAAATCTAACCTCTATGTGCTCTAAGTGCTGACATAAAGTCTGCTATTCAAATGTGTCCGTTGTCCTTCCTTCTTCATCCATTATAGCAAGCTGACAAAGAATGAATTTGCAAAGAAAGAACCTCATAACTGTTTCGCTCAATAAGTGTGTCGCTCAATAAGTGTTTTTAACTAGAATGTAATCACTCTTGCCTTTTACCACTCAATTCACTTAAATTAGTTCTTTAAGGAACTAAAGAAACTCTAATCAAAAGCGATTACCTTGCAAAGCACACCTAACTTATCCAAAAAACTAAACCAGATTAAGGAATAAAGATACTAGGACTAGGGTAACTTAAACAATGAAACTAGACAAGATAACAAAGAAAAGAAGATGAATCAAAGAAAAAGAAACTAATTTAAGATTTCATAAAGGAACAAGCAAATCAAGCACTTCCTTTTTTGCTCAACTCAAATCTGCCCTCTTTTGCAAAAATTGAGCCTCCCCTATTTCTTCTTCTTCTGTCTTATTTTCTTTTCATTTATTTTTTTACAAATTACTATTGAGGCTACGAAAAGAAGTAAGAAGGAATATATATGAAATAATAAAAAAGAGCAATCAGTTTAGAAAAATAACAAAATGACTAGATTTGCAAAGTTTGAATAGGAAATAAGAGAAAAAGATTGCAATAAGAAAACAACAAGATTTGCAACATTTGGGAAAGAAAGAAAATAAATAAAAAGAAAGATGAATGGAAAAAAAGTAGATTTGCAAGATTTGCATCGTTTAAGAAAGAAAGAAACAAAAGCAACAAGAAAAGTGAAACAAAATAAGTATTACACACCAAATTGATTTAGGATAACCTAAACTTCGAAACCAACTGATGTGAACCCTATAAATAGAGATCTAGGAGCCCATGAACAAGTTGTTGAAATGAATTTCCAAGAAAGCTAAATTAGTTTTGTTTTCAAGAAAAACCTTGACCAGTTTTTAAAGAAACAAGAACCAGCGTTATAAAAGAAGGATATTGGTGCCACAGTCTAGAATAAAAAAGAGATTACGAGTGAGAATTCAGATGAACGCCGTAAGGAATAACCTTGATAAGTTCCAAGTTCAATGAAGAACCAAGTGAATAACCTCACCAATTTCATAAATTCCAATCTAAATTCTTATACAAAAGATGACATTATAAAGGATAAAGAAAACCCTAATCAATCTTCTAGTAATGATTTATTCCTAAAAATAAGGAAATCCCTAAGATTTAGGAAAGCCTTTTCAAAACCAATTCCTAAAGTTAAATATAGAAAGTAGACTTTTAAGCAGACTCAAATTAGCTAGAGATATCATGAAATCATCAAAATAACATAGTCTACTAATTAGGCCAAATAAACAACTAATTAGGCCTATATAATGGGTAAATTAAGATGACAAGGTTGACTGATCTTTCCAAGCCCAAATCAGCTTTATTGTTGCTCAATCGGCCCATTAAGAGCTTCCTTCATCCTTTTAGCTTAAAGCTCGAGTTATTAGACATCAACTAATGTGTAATGGATCATCGAAATATGTTGAACCAAATTGCAACATCCTTTGCATGTCCTTAGCTGGATTTCCATCATCTGAACTGTATGAATGGTTAGTAATGCCTTTTGGTTTTACTAATGCATGAGGTTAATGAACCATGTTTTACATAATTTTCTTTTAAAGTTTTATTTATTTATTTTGATGACATTCTTATCTATATTAAATTATTTTGATGAGCATGTTGAACATTTTATGCAAACTTTAAAAATGTTCTTTTTGCACTGGTTTGTGTTTTTAAATTATATGGTTCATGCAAATGGAATAGAAGTTGATGACGAAAAGATGAGGGTAATTAAGGAATAACCAAGCTCTATGCCAGCTAGTGATGTTAGGAGTTTCCATGAGCTGGCTAGTTTCTATAGATGGTTTGTGAAGGATTTTAGCTCCATTGCCACAATAATAGCTGAGATCGTTAAAAATAGTGTAGGATTTTGTGGAGGTATGAGAAAGAGATGGGAATTTAACTTATTGAAACAGAAACTTACTATAGCACTTATCTTAGCTTTACACAACCTTGCCAACACTTTCGAGATAAAGTGTGACGTGAGTGGGATTAGAATAGTGGTCGTCTTGATGCAAGATAAGAAACCAATTGTATAATTTACAAGAAACTTAGTGGGGTAACCTTAAACTTCCCAACTAATGAAAAGGAGATGTATGCATTGGTTAGGGCTTTAGGGACTTGGCAACATTAGTTGTTTCCTAAAGAGTTTGTAATCCATTCTGACCATAAGTCATTGAAATTACATTAGGGGACAAAATAGACTTAGTAAAAGGCATGGCAAGTGGGTGGAATTTATAGAGCTATTTCCTTTTACGGTATAAACAAGAAAAGTAAAACGTTGTGGCAGATGCATTATCTAGGAGGCATGCCTTAATAAGAACTTTGAGTTCTAGATTACTAGGCTTTGAACAAATTAAAGAGTTATATATTGATGATCATGATTTTGGCAATGTGTCTAAGGCATGTGAGAAATCTCACTTTGGTAAGTTCTTTAGTCATGAGGGGTATTGTTTGAATGATTATAAGGAGGCAAAAGTTAGTAGGTAGGTATTAGTTCCATTTTCTATTGGGAGATATAAGGATAAAGTACTTTATGATATAGTGCTTATGCATGTTGGTTGCATTTTTTTGCATAGGTTGTGGTAGTATGATAAGAATGATTATTTGTATTCAATGATAAACCTGTCACTCTCATACCTTTTCCCCACAACAAGCTTATGAAGATCAGTTGAAAATTATGTGAAAGCTTGTGAGAAAAGATTAAGTGAATGAGATAAAACAAAAGGGAGAGGATGAGAGATCAAAAGAATAAAAGAGTAAGAGAAAAGGAGAGGATGTCATGAGAAGAGGAAAGATAGAGCAAGAGGGAAAGAAAGAGACTTTGTTTGCAGACATGAGTGATGTGAGATGGGTTTTCTATTCTCAATTGACAATGCTTGTACCCTTGTACAAAGAGGGCTATTTTAATATGATGAGCTTAACCCTTATTTGTTGGTGTTGCTATTTCTTTAATATAGGAGTTTGCTAATGTGTTTCCTTAAGAATGAGTGGTTTGCCACCTATTAAAGGAATAGAATATCAAATTGAATTCATGTTTGGAGCATCAATTTCGAATAGACTAGCGTACTAAAGTGATCTCGAGGGGACAAAGGAACTTTAAATGCAATTTAAGGAGCTAATGTCTAAGGGATATGTGAAGGAAAGTGTGAGTTAATGTTTAGTTCCAATATTTCTAGTTCCTAAAAAGGATGGATCATGCCAAATGTATATTAGCTGTAGAGCTATCATTAAAATCACAGTTAAATATCACCATCCTATACCTAAATTAGATGTCATGATAGATGAATTGCATGGGCCTTGCATATTTTCTAAAATAGACTTACTTGAAAAGTGGTTATCATTAAATTAGTATGAGAGAGGGGAATGAATGGAAAACAACATTCAAAACTAAATATAGTTTATATGAGTGGCTAATAATGCCATTTAGACTTACTAATGCATCGAGAACTTATAAGACTAATGAATCATATTTTGTATTAATTCATAGTCATTTATAAAACTATGTTTTCTTCTTTGCTACTGAGGAGCTACCTCTCATTCTATTTCACTTAAATCCATCTAACTCTTATGGTATATAAATGATATTCCTCAAAGTGAAAATCATTCGTGGACTTCATAATTTTTTAGATCTTACAAGGAAATATAGGACGTTAATCTAGAGCTTCTACTTTGTGCTTAACTAGATCGATTTTTTGTCAACTTGAAAGAGGTACTGAATTTGGATGTCCTATTTTAATTGCTTTCTGTACCCATTTATTACAAAATTCAAATTATATTATATTGTTTTGAAGTGAGTCCACCTTTATAAGGATAAACTAAACTAGCTTCCTTATGTGGTTGACAAAAATAAGAACAATAACAAGAGTGGAGAAAACAAAAAATGACTAGGTAATGTCATCATCATTGTAAGTTAGGACTTAAAGGCTTCAGTATAATGGTGGGAATAATGGGTTTACAAGATCATCTTTGAGAACTAACAATCAGAAGGCTACTTAAATCTCTACATTAACATATTAGAAAACTTGAGCTAATAAAGATAAAGAAGTCATAGAGTTTCTAAACATACATGGTACGACTAAAGATGAAAAAATTGTGGGTACTAAATGGGATAACATGAAATCTATCAATGGGTGAGATAAGTGAATAATGGGTTTATAAACAAATGTATAAAAAAGGCAATGATTCATAAGTTACCAAGCCTATCAACAAAACGCACCAATAGTTTATAGTGATATAGAGATAATGACAATAAAACAAAAAAACCAAAAAGACAAAATATCACCAAAAGAAAGCCATTGAAATGGAAAAGAATTTAAAAGGTGGTACACTAATAAGAACAAGAGTAGAGAAAAAGAAACAGTTTAGTAATGTCATCATCATTGTAAGCATTATCTGCACCTGTCAAAACACATGCAAAAGCAAAATGAAAGCACAAATTTATCATGAGTGACAAACATAACTAACGAAGGTGATGTAATTAAGTTTATCATGAGGGAGCAAGGAAATATATGAAATGCAAGTTTCAGCAGACAAAAACTATTTTCAAAAAGTCAAAATAGGGTCTAGAGGAAAGTCAGTCATGGGTCATGGTTCATGGGTATAGGCCATCGGTTAAGTTTATGGATGTCCAAATGTTAGTTGGGAAGTGACTTTTTAGCTACATTAATGAAAACTTAGCAAAGTTAATGTTTTGACTTGAGTAGAACAAGTTTTTGAAGGTTAATGGTTTAGCTAAAAAATTTAAAGGTTTGGCACTGAAAAAATTGTTACCCCCATCAAATTCACATTAAAGAAGATGACAAGTGGAAATGTACTTTTAAGAGAAATAAGATTTTTCTGACTAGTTAGTGATGTCATTTTGTCTAACTAACACATCTTGCATCCTTATAAGGTTAATGAATCATGATTTGTGTAGATCATAGGGAAATTTTTTAATAGTTTACTTTAATGATATTTAGTGTATAAAAAACTTGGATGATCATGTTAATCATTTGTATGCTACTTTTCAAGTTTTTAGGGAGCATATATTGTATGCTAATTTTAAGAAGTGCACATATTGTATGGAATTGATTGTTTCTAATGATTTTACTTTTAGTTTACATTGAATAAGTGTGGATATAGATAAGGTAAAAGTAATTAGGGACTGATATACAAAAAGAAATGAGAATAAGGTAAGGAGTTTACATAGAGTAAGAAATTCCTATAGAAGGTTTATAAAAGTCTTTAGTTCTATTTCAGTACCTTCAAAAGTCTTTTTCGAAAAGGTTGATGTATTTAAGAGGGTTAATGGGAATAAGAAAGCTTTTAGCACCTATGTTTACCTAATCTTGAAAAAGTTTTGGATCTTGAATGTGATGTTTCTAAAATTTGTATAAGGGTTGTTTTAATGCAAGATTTCAAACTAATTACTTACTTCAGTGAAAAGCTTAAGGGGTAACATTGAATTATCCTACTTATGACAAGGAGATATATGCATTAGTAAGAACTTCATAATTATGGAAAAACTATTTCTAGCCGAAGGAATTCATAATCCATTCTAATCATAAGAGCTAAAGTTTTTCAAATCTCAAGTTAAACTTAACAAGGGACATGTCAAATGGTTAGAGTTATCAAAAAGTTTCTTTAGTTAAGCGTAAGAATGGAAAGGAAAACTATGCACTTGATGCATTGCTTGGAAGGCATGTATTGCTTACATCTTTGCAAACCAAATCACTTCGTTTTGAGTTTATTAAGGACATCTATGCCAACGATGTTGACTTCGATCAAGTATGGAATGCATGTTCTAAGTGTTCTTATGGTAAGTATTATAGGATTTTTGTTTAAGAAAGATAAATTACGCATGCCTATAAGTTCTTTTCATGAATTTATGGTAAGATAGACTTATAGAGGTAGTTCAATAGGACATTTTTTGTGTGAATAAGAGTTTTCCCATATTGTTTAAGATGGAATATGTTCAATACATGAAGAATAAGGCATATAAAAATTTGTAGATTAAGGAGGAAAAGTGGAATTGTCATTAATTGTATGCTAGAGAGGATAATGTGAACCATGGGCTGAAATCCACTTAAAACTTAAATAACAAGGAATTAAACCCTGGTATTATTTTTAAATTAAAAAAGGAAACTTGAATCTAACAAAACCTATAGATTAAAACCAAAGCTATATGTATTTTGATTGCTAAAAGTTTCATTGATAAGATCATATTAAATTCTTGTTAAAGAACTAAAAGGAAATTCTCTCAAAAAGTGAAGAAAACTCTCTAACCGATTTCTGTATTGATGATGCACATATTACATCAATAAGAGAACATGTTATAAGAATAAAATCCCTAAAAACTAGAATCATAAAAGGGGAAAAATACTAGTGTCCTAAAGGAACATTCCTTGTCAAGTGTAATAAGGATTCAAACACTAACTACCAATGTTACTTTAACTAGGACTCTATGAATCCTATGTCAATTCATATACTTAATTTCATAAGAAATATGATCAGATTATAAATTTAAGGAATCCCAATCAGATTAGAAATTGACCCCCATAAAAAGTCCTAACCTAAATAGGAAACTAAAAATCAACTATAAAATAATACTACTATGGATTGTGCTTTATAGTTATGTTATAGCCTAGTTATAATAAGACACGTTGACCAATAACATGAATCAAACTGAAGCCCTTAAATACATATTAATCAAGTGACTTGTTTTATATTTAAGTCAAAAAAGTGGACCAGTTTGTTAAACATTCTCTATGTCTCGTTCTTTATGTATTAAGCATATTCCATCTTCATCAACATGTAGAAAAGTGATTAATCTTGACAATGCATCTGATTCATTTTGAACGGCCTTTTCTTGCATCTCAATAACTAATGCTTGCAAATTTATCTTCATGCGTTTGGTCCTTGGCCTAGTCATTAGATCCCAAGTTTCTTAAAAAGGAGCATAAGAATGGTTGGAAATAGGTGCTGGTGAAAGATGATCCCCATCACTAAAGTAACTAAGGATTCGTCTACACCTGCGAGTATGAATAAGGTAAGTAGCTTTCATAGATTGACAAATTTTTATATAGGTTTTATAGAAGAATTTAGTTCTATTGCAACATCTTTAAATGAACTTCCTAAAAAGAATGTTCTGTTTAAGTGGTATGATGCATATGACAAAGCTTTTACTAACTTAAAAGAAAAGTTGACTAGTGCACCTTTGTTATGTTTGACTAAATTGATAAAGTTTTTGAGGCTGAATGTGTTGCAACCAAATTTGATATTGGGGTTGTTTTGATGCAAAATTCCAAATATTGTACTTTAGTGAAAAGCTTAATGGGGAATTATTGAGTCATCCTATGACATGGAGCTGTTAGTAGGAAGTTTACAAACGGTATCATATTCATGGTTGAAGGAATTCATAATCTACTCTTATCCTTATGTGATTAAGTATAAAAATAGAAAGAAAAATGTTGTAGTTGATGCATTGACCAAAAGGTGCACATTGATTACTTCATTTTAAACTAAACTACTTGGTTTTGAGTTTATTGAAAATTTATATGTCCATGATGTTGATTTCAGCCAAGTGTGGAATGCATGTTTATGGTGAGTATTATTGATGTATTTCATAGAACATCGATATAAAAACCAAATTGACAGTTTTCTTCATTTTGTAAGAATTTCCTCTTTGTTCTTTGGCAATAACTTAGTATGATCTCATCAAGGCAACTTGTGGCAATTAAAATCCTTATAGGTTTGGCTATAATCAATGGGTTTACTTATAGTCAATTTTTCTTATTTGATTTGAAGGTGATCCTAGGGTTCTAATCCTTATGATTTAGGTTTTAGGTGGCTCTAATCAGCCTGAGGTTTGCATTATTTGTTTTAGAGCCTTAGCTCTTGAAATCAGGTGCTATTCACCTTTTTATTGTTTGTTTCCTTTCTTCTCATTTATGATTATGTCATTCATCATCTATCTATCCAATTCTTTCTATCCCTAATTTCTTTTTAGTTTAACATTCACTTTATATGTTCTTTTCAATACCATTATGTTTTCTCTTTTGTTTTTTTAGTTAGTTCACATCGTATATACATAAAATAAAAACAAAGGAAAAAAGAAAAAAAGAAACAATAGATCAAAATCAAAAGTAAGCATCAAAACCTAAATTCTAATCCTTTTCTAGATACCTTGTTACCTTCTTATTGATTTTTTTAACATATTCTTAATGTCAATTCATCTTTGTTACCTTCCTATTGATTCTCCTTCCTAATGGAGAGCACCTTGCATCTGAGCCTATGTCTAACCATTCTTATAATCCTTGAAAGGAATTTTAGGGCAAAGATCAAATGCAAGAGGATAACTTTGCAAGGATTAATCATGCTTGTGCAAGAAAAGGAAGCTATACATGAAAAACAAGACTTGGAGAGTGTCTAACAACTTGGTCCACTTATTTTGAGCCAAATGGAGCCCAATTCACATAATTAAGATGTATGTAAGGGTTTTAGTTCATTTTTGTATTATTAGTCAACATGTTTTATTTTAATTGGGTTAACTTAATTATAAAGCCCAAATCGTGCTAGTATTGTCTTATAGTTTTCTGGTTTATTATTTGGGTTAAGACTTGCTATGGGATTAATTCTAGAGTGTGAAGTGCAAAATGAAGAGAAAAGAAAGAGAGTTCTTTTTCTAGTAATTAGGCTATGGGATTAATTCTAGAGTTTGAAGTGCAAAATAAAGAGAAAAGAAAGATAGTTCTTTTTCTAGTAATTAGGAGATTGATATTGCAACATTAGTTAGGCAACAACTACCTATACTTTTATGCAAGGATGTTGGTTTTTCAACTAACAATTTTAACACTTTTTTGATTGGTGTAGTTTTGTGTTTATTGCAGAAGTTTGAGGTTATATTTCCTAAGGAAATACTAAATCGTTTGCATGCTTTAAGTTAGAAGGATAACATATTTGTTATTGTTAATAGGTTTAGTAAGATGACTCATTTCATTGCATGTCTTAAAACTGATGATGTAACACATATTGCTAACTTGTTCTTTGAGGAAATAGTACATTTTATGAATTTTTTGAAACAATAGTAAGTGATAGAGTTCAAATTCTTAAGTTGTTTTGACTTGTTTTTTGGAATAAATTAGGACCTAAACTGATACGGAAACTCCAAGAAAACAAGGTTCTTGAAACCTCCTAATCCTATTGAATCAAATTCCCAATCTTTCTATTCTAAGAACAAGCTAGTTCAAACCTCGATTATATCAAATTGAGACCCAAACCCAAAGAAAACAGAAGAATTTAATATGCCATAAGCGATTACCTTGATAAGTGACGCAATCCTTGAAGTAACAATAAGAAGAACACGCCTTTCTTGAAGAGAATATCTCTTAATTTTATTAATCAACTAATCTGAAGTTTACAAGGATAAAATAAGGTATTATACCCTTGCTCACGTCCTA
>JANIIA010027660.1:0-12615 GCA_027478495.1 Erythroxylum alaternifolium | reverse complement strand
TAGAGATTGCACGTAGCGCTCCCTTATCTTAGGATATGTGTCGGAATGACCTACGGGCGTCCCGGTACGTACCCTAGTGTAATGGGGTGTTACAGGACTCGTTAATTGTTGTCCCGTATCTATTGGAGATAAGGCTCATTATACATAGTAAGCCTGTGGCTTTTTACACATTTTGAGCTTTAAGCTCTTTTTTGGTGGCTAATCTGGTCACAACTACCTTTATCTGATCATGCATATCATGTAATGAAATGCATCAATTCTCATATATTCAATCAGTCACATTTGTTCATTTACACATTCACTTTCACATTTCCATCGGACCTAAGTCCGGTATTTAACAATTATGTTAAGTACACTTATTTCTTTCTCATTCACATTCAATGAAATACTTCCAATACATTCACATTTATCAAACTCCTAGGACTATTTATGTTCAGAATTGTCTCAATCACTTTATTAACAGTTCAATATAGAAATTTAAATAGAAACAATCGATCAATGTGAGACCATCTAGGTTGACTCATAATATGCTCCTGATTAGCATTTGCCTTCATAATCTAGAAATGTCTGGACGGTGATGTTCAATCGTATATATTTATCTTCAAACAATACACACATTGTACACATATTACTAATTTAATCGATCATATAAGTATCAATCGTGCATATATGTATATGTGTTATGTACAATGCATGCTGAAATGACTATATTCCAGGTATGTATCCTTAAATCACAAGTTTTGATCATTCTATCATTGTCACTTGGATTTAACTAGTTTAAACTTAAGTTAATACCTCAAGTACACTTGATTACTCTCATTCCATATTTCATATGTTCATCAATCACATAGTATTTAATCTCTTTTCTACCATTTTATGATCACGTAATATCCAATTTCTTAATCATTCTTAATTAATTCACATTATCCATCTTCTTTGAATGACATAATTCAATATAAATTAATACAACTTACTGTCTTTCCTTAGATCTCATTTACTTTCCTAAGAACACTCTCATTTATATAATACTTAGATTTGGGACTTAATATCATCAATTCATTCTCATGTCATTACATTAATTTTCAACTTATATATTAAACTCTTTATCAACAAATCAAGCATCTAACTAGTTCATTTCAATCCTCATTCGAATCTAATTGCATCGTAGGAAAGTACCTATCATTTTTTGGTTCAACAATTGCATAAAACTAAAGTCACCATTCCCAAACCTTGCCCACGATCGTGGGTGTCACAAAAGCTAATGCTTCTGCCCACGATCGTCACGATCATGGCCTACCATATTTCCTACACTTTTTTCCATATTTAAACTCTTTCATACTATGTTCAAGACATCATACATATAGTCTATCTTTTCTACTTCATTTCCTCATCAAAATCACTTTAATTTCATGTCAAAAACTTCCATTAAACAAACCATACATTACTGTTCATCAATCATACAAAAACAAGACATAAACACATTCATTTCTTCATGATCATTTTATCAGCAAATTATCATCATATATGCTTCTATTTAGACAACCCATGGAGATTAATATATTACTTACTTTTTATCTCTAATCTTCTTCAAATCACCATGAAACCTTAGCTTTCAAGCTTTTCATGATCATCATATATATGCAAGAACAAGATGGAATAAAAGTGGGTTTCATCAATATGAAGAAGATAACAAAAGTGTTGAAGTGGTAAGCTGAAGGATGATAGCATGAGCTCAACGTAAAGAGAGTGAGAGTGAGAGTGAGAATGAGAATGAGAATGAGAGTGTTGTAGCTTAAGAGAAGAGGAGATGAAGAAGATGAGAGTGGTTTATGAGAGTGAAAGACAATAAAGTTAATCTTTCAAGAGGTTATCATTGTGGGTTAACAATATGGAGGTTGAGATACTTGGTGAGTGTCATGACATGTGTCATGAAACTCACCTCCTATTATCCAAATTAGTGTCTTATTATAGTAGTACCCCAAATCATTAATAAACAGTCTATTTGACTTTAAATTTCTAAATCGATTGTCCCTCAATTTTCTATGCTACTTGATAATATATCCTAATGCCACTTGCCAATAATTTTTATTACCATATATCAATTATTTCTACTGCCATTTATCAATCTTCTTGCCACTTGGCATTTTTCCTAATCCAAAAATGTACATTAATTTATAAATCTCTTAATTGTACCAATAATTCCAAAATTACTAATTATGGTTCATCAATTCTTATAATTGGCAAACCAATGTACAAAACATTGGAAATACTCATTCATATCACATTTCTTAGGCTCAATCATTTGTCACATTCATCTTAATTTCATACCTTAGAATATGCCAATTGAGTGTAATCTGTCTAATTCACAATTTATGCATGTACGTTAATATGATGCATTTGAACAAATTTATGAAAATCAAGTAATAGTTGTACCAATTTCGTCCTATATGGTACTGCTCATATGACTTATTAGTCTAACTCTTTAAATCTCTTAACAATTTGAGAGGCGGAATGCTACAATAGGAGAGAGGAGAGAGAGAGAAAGAGTGACATTAAACTTTATAGTACCGAATGGTACTTTTTTTTACAAATAAGTCCCTTAACTTTTTAAACTTTATATTATCAGTCGATATTTGGCTAGTTCTAATGATCGGTATCAAATAATAGGCTTTTGTACCATTTTTTGACTAGTATGGTACCTTTTGACCAGTATCGACCAGTATAGTACAAAATGTCTTCCACTGCTTGGTACTCAATGTTATTTATATTTGATTATAGGATTTATTTCAACTCCTCATTAAAGAAGGAATAAATTTAGGCAATTTAAAGTTAAGTTGAAAAACTTTTAGAGTTATTTTAAATGAAAATAAGTTGAATATAGTCCCATGTTTAGTAATACAGCACTTATACAGGCCATTTCCAGCCCTATGTAAGCAATTAGGCATTCAGCTTCTTTAGAAATTTTCAATATGATGGAACATAACCCAAACAAGGTATTGGATTCCTCCTATTTTAAGCCTTGTTGCATTTTACTTTTTGGTATAATTTACCACCTAAAAAGCATAGCTTAAACATGGTCTTATATCTATTAACACAACCTAAACATGACCTAAATGCAGAACTGTATTCATTAACTTCAAACTTGTATTCACTAAAAGAACCATCAAATTTATGATAGAGGAGTTACAGTACTAAAACAAAAGCAATATAGTACTATATTGACAGTGATTTTGCATAAATTAGGGTTGGTGGTTATGAAAAACACAGGACAAACATGGGCCTATACTAGTCTTATGTTTTTTGAAATTTTAGGATTTTCTTAAGATAAAAAGGAACATATGAAGAACACAGGACAAACATGGGCCTATACTAGTATTGTGTTTTTTGAAATTTTAAGATTTTCTTAAGATAAAAAGGAACAAAACATCAAAAATTAGGAGAGCCATTTGGGAGGACTATAGACTAGTTAGAAAGGAAGAAGGGTGAGGTTTAAGGTCCAAAGAAGGATAAAGGAGGAGAGGACCACCATATTAGATTTAGAAACAAATCAAGAAGCAACCTTGGAGAAAGGTTTAAGATTCCATCAAAATTCAATCAAGAAATATTAACATTCAAGATCCATGAGAAATTATTCTTTTGTCTTGTTTTCTTTATTATTTATTACTAATTTTCATTACTTTAATATAAACTAAATTAGGACATAGATCTTAGTAGGAGAAACCTAAAATCTATTTGGTTTGATTTATTGATTTAATGCAAGATTCTAGTTCTTTTTTAGAATTATTTATGTTCATGTATTATTGTGAGTTGAAAAGGATTGAGAAATCATATGTATGATTAGATTAAACAATGAATAACGAGAGATTCATGGAATCCTAAAGATAGTAACATATAAATCTCCGAGGTTATAGTCAAATCTACCAAAGGAATTTATAGAAATAATTAATTCATTCTTTGGGATTTTAATCAAAAAAGTATTTCAATTAATCAACTTAACAATATGGATTGTATGTCTAGATAGATAATACAATTGTAACTTTAGAATTCCTACCGGTCCAAAAAAATAAGGTTAACAATTGAATCATGATAAATTCAATCATAAGAGAGGTTATAGAGGGATTTCTCCATCTAGATCTTGCTTATCTACTAGTTATTTTATTCTTGTTTACCACCTTAATTAATTTTTCTTTTTATTTTAGGTTCATTAATTTTCCTTTTTAAAATCAATTATCCATTTCATTAAATTAGATAACGAAAAGATGGTCAATACTAGTGGTTATAATCCTCATGGGATCAACACTCAAACTCACAAAACTATATGACAGAAATTGATAGGAGCACTTTTTTTAGTGATTTTTTTACTTTTGTTTTATAATTTGGGAAATATAAAATCCCAATAAGTGGAATTCCATCAAGTTTAGTTAAGTGATAATCTGGTAGAGATATTGTTTAATGACTTAGATAAAAGAAAATTGATTAGTACAAGTAGTTATAATCATTGTGGGGACGACACTTGAACTCACTCAAACTACACTATAGAAATTGAAAGGTGCACTTTTCTTAGTGATTTCTTTTAGTATTGTTTTATATTTTAGGAAATACAAAATCACAATTAATGGAATTCCATTAAGTTTAATTAGGTGAGATCAGGTAGAGATATTTCTTAATGACGTCAATGTACATTATAGGTTTTATACACATAAATATATATAGTCAGAGGAGTATACGCTGATAAGTTTAGCAATCATATACCTCAAGAATTTTTTTAGCTCAATATTAGGAGAAATGAGCATATATGATCATATAAAAGCAAAAGTAATCATATCATATCCTTGACTCTTACATATTTGTATAGAGTCATTTCCTATATTATTGCTAAGAGAAGGGAGAGTAATGGTGTCATGAATCTCACCAATATATTCTACTTGGTGTTTAGTCAGTAGCAATCCTACAATTTGAGCTATGTTTTTCCAAAAACTTAAAGTAGATGGAAATTAGGAAGTAAGCACTTTTTCTAGTAATTATTTAACTAAATTAACAAACCTAGTTAGTTTTGGTACTCTTCTAAGGCTTATTATAGGTTGTTGCATGGCTTCCATTAACTTAGAGATGTTGAGATACATAAGGATAGTCAAGAAGGTCACAGATCCTATATTTTGGTCAGGGGAGAAAGTGAGTTACAGTCAAGTTATAGTCAAGTAATAAGAGGACGCCAAGCTTTACTAAACAATAGAGAAACCACCAATAGAGGAAATGATAGAAGAGAATAAAAAGGTCTAGCCTATAGTATAATTACTTTGGAAATGTATTGATAGAACTATATTTGATCCCAAGAATGAGCAATAGGGATAGACCTTTATGCTCTAGAGGATGTATAGGAAATTGAAGAAATAAGGACAATTATTTTAATTGATGAAGCAATGACTATCTACTTATTTTCAATATATAGGTTAACTTTAGCAACCTAACCAGTCCTTGACGATGTTAGAGGAGACTAATAATGATGATGAACTTACGACAGATTGAGCCTTTATCTTCTTTCATTTTGTTTTCCTTAATGGCATGTATATACAAGTGTGTTTTTCCTTTATACATCCTAACTATTTGTTTTGTTTTTATTTAGTTTTATTATTTACTTTGGTTTAGTATTTTATTTTGGTTTAATTTAATTCTAAATTCCTTTTTTATTTTATTATGTTCTATATTTACTTTATTTGTATTTTTTTGCAAGGTAGAAATAATGTTTAAATGATAATCATAACTACCTTGGATAGTGGACAACAAATAAGATAGAAGTTTCTCATACCCTTTTATTTCCTCCCTTTTTACTTATTGTCTTTAATGTTTATTTTTTCTTTATATTTTATACATTAAGAACAATGCACAACTCATTATGGAGAGGGAATTAATTGATCTAGGCCCTGTCACACTTATCAATTTATCATAATTAGCTTAAAATGGAAATTTTTCAAAAACATTTCCAATAGAAGAAGATTAATCACGATGATACATTATAATTTTGGTTTTTTATGACTTAATGAGTTTAAATCAATAATTATGAGCATTAATAACAAATTTAGTTTTATTTTGATCTAATAATCGTGAAAATGGATAAACAATTTGTTTTATGATTTTTTGTAAAATTTAGGCATATCATTAAGTTATAAGTGAATTTTTTAAAAAATTTTACCAACCCATGGAAAATAAATAGGAATAGGCAAATAAGTGAGCATAAATAAAATTAACTATGCTAGCTTAAAAAGGTTGAAGTTAAAGAATAATGTTAACAACCATTTCAAATAGCAACCATTTGAAATAGCTATCTAACCAATTAATTAGGAGCACTATGAGAAGATGTTTATTTTTGTTTCAAAAGGTTTGGTGGCTTTTCAACTTGCCCATAAATTCTCCTTCGTTACTAGTTTAGGTTAGTGAAATGTTTAAAAGTTAAAACATCTTCTCATGTATGTCTACTTTATACATTTGGTCGACTTTTAAAATTAAGTTAATGTTTGAAAGAGTGCTAAGGAAAATTGAATTGATTTATCACTTAATATGAGTATCTATAAATCTAACTCATTGATGACCATTGCAACTAAATGCATGATGGATAACCTTCATTACTTATATTGAATCATTGAATTCTTTTTAAATACTATATTTGAAGTTAATAGTGATGGAATTGATTTGCATACAAACAAGCAAAAGTTTAATTATTGAGATATTTAATGTGTATAAAATACAAATATATTTCATTAAGTATTTTGCTTAAATATAATGTTATATTACCCTTTTATTTAATTTTATTAGCTTTTCATATAATTATGAAAATTTGACATTTAGATATTATTATTCAAGTATTAAAGGAAATTCCATGCAAAAATATTAAGAATTTTATAAATTTAAAGGAACATGATCTGGTCCATATCCATTAGTCAGCCCATGCTCTAGAAGGATTAAGTATAACAAGTGGCATGACTTGAGCCACAACTATAAATAATATTATGTGCAAGTCATCAAGGAATAATAAGATCCACTATTGAGGGACGTAGTCGCACTAGAGGTTGTGTCTTCATATTAGAAAAAATAATGAGATCCATGGCTTGAAGACACAATTGTATCAAAGTTTGTATTTATTACTTGAAGAAATACTAAAAGCTCATGGTCTAAATTATACCATAAGGCATACCATGACCTAAGTTGAGTAAAATGTATTTTAGGGCATAAATCCTAATTTTTTGGCACTTCGTCCTTTGAAAAACCATATTTAAAAATTATCCTTTTCTCTCAAAAAGATAGGGTTAGAAGACATATGGCTTCCCTAGTTCTTTGGCAATCAATTTCAAACTATTTTTTACTAAGGAATCAAGACTCAAATATCATCTTAGTTGATCAAGTTGTCGATGAATTTAGAGAGTTCATATAGACTTACTTCGACTATAATTTCTATATCTTTGTCTTTTGATTTTGTTGTTTTGAACATGTTTAGCAAATAAATAGTATTGTATATTTAGATAAAGAAAATACTAGTGGTTTTTTTATATTTTAATTTAATTTAATTTATGAAATAGGAGGTTTTGTGAGTTACCTTTTTTGACCTTAATGTTGATTTATTCTAGTTGGTGTCTAAATCTAATTTAGTTTCAAATGTTGAGAACTCAAGAGAGCCTACTTTTGATCAGATTATGACTTCAATAAAGGGGGATGAACATGTTATTAAGGAAGAACTATGTGATCTTCTTGGTCTTATAGTTAAACCTTTCATGAGCTTTCACATAGTTTCTTGCTTTCAAAAGAGTGTTAACTAAGGTAGAGATACAACTTAACTAGTTAGAGAGTATATGAATTAACTTAAAAGAATCAATTTTCAATTTCTAGGAAGTCATACTAGTTTAGATAATGTATCCATTATAGGTTAATTAAATCATAAAGTCAAAATTTTTACTAGGAAAAGTATTCATCTAAACATAGGTATTTAATTGCATTCTCTTTTGATTAATTATCTTATCATTTATTTTTTTAGATATTACCGTTATCAGTTATTAGCTTTATTTTTATTTTTATGTTTCTCAAAAATCTATAAAAAAACCTTCTCTTTATCTATTACATTTAAATTAGTTAATAATGTTAGGCTTTTCAGTTCACTCTACTTCTTCTTGGGATCAATACCATACTTACTATTATGTTACTTCCTAAAGATAGGTACAATTGCCTAGTTAATGATTGATAAATTTTCAATAAAGAAAACATTAGTAGTTTAAAATATGTATCAAATATACAGTCATTCAGAAATATCAAAGTAAAAGTGTGGAGAAGTTATTGAATATGGTTGTTAATCTGTTTAAATGGATTTGGTTAATTAAATTGATTAGGTTATTTTTTTGATGTCACCATTGCCCCTGTGTCTAATAGACCTGTCAGGATCCACCATTAACTTTCTAGAGAATGTTCTTGAATTATACTTAACCTATATTGTGTAAACCTACAACACACATCTAAAGCTACTAGGTTCCTTCAATCAAATCACCATCTATATAAGGCTAATTATTGAAAATTGCATTCTTAAGAACGCAAGTTTTAACAAGAAATAGGGGAAATGATATACCCCTAAACAAATCAAACCTAGGTTAGCCTATCAAATGCACTCATCTTTACAACTACATGATTCGATCCCACTAAAGATGTCCAATTAAAAAAGAAGGATAAACCTAATTAAAGCAAGATTTGGAATATAAGCCTATATTCAATTCAAACTCTTTACAATATAGCTCTTCTAATCTCTCTAAATATACACCCCAAATTGCCTGATTCCTTTCTACATGATCATCATGCAACCTCCCCACCTACTATTCTCTTCGTGACTCCTTCTACCATCATTACTATTTTAGCTCTTTAACTGGCTCCCCTATCTTTAACCATTGGTCATTACCCTCCCACTATTGCTGTGGAAACTTCTTACCCTTAAACTTTTTTCTACACACTCCTCTAACTTCATCCTCCTCTAATGACTAGAAACACTACAACCTCTAGCACAATATAGTAAATTAACTCAACTAGAAATCCCATTAAAAAGTTATGATGCAAGTAGTAGGGGACTTTAGACTTGATCCTAAACTAAGATTTTGTCTCCCGAATAAAGCTACTGAGCACAAGATTATCTTGCCTTATCTAGAAACTTAGATATGGAACTCCCCAATACTTGGTTTAATTTTAAATAAAAGAGTTGCCTTGTTATGAAGGAATAGGCTTTTAGAAACTGGAAATAGCATGGATTACAAGAGGTTTTAGTTAACGAGGATGATGTATTCCTATTTAAGTTCTTATATTTTGAAGTTGTAAAGAAAATACTTGAGGTGGGACCATGACATGTCCATAACAAACCACTCCTACTACAAGCCTACGAACCTAGTTAAAACATACATGTGATTATGCTATAGTATTAGAAAACTTGTAGTTAAGGGAATTGGCAAGCTAATATGCATTGATTAGGCCATTACGAAAGTTAAGGGAATTAACTTTGCAAGGATCTACATTCTGGTAAGATTGATGGCCAATCTATTTGATGAAGTTCTAATTATTAGAATTGATGACGACGTGGAACCTATGGAAAACCATTTAAAGGTGAGTTACACCTATAAACCTAAGTCTAAAAACAAAAAGGTATGGAAACCTACAAGGAAAATGTTCAAATTTGGTGAATGTCAGGAACTTACGAAGTTGAATACCACAGTTGAATTAACAAGAATAACATAATCTATGTGGTTTCGATTATGCATCACAAATTAGAATATACACAGTAGAAAATAAAATGAAACCCAGAAAATACAGAATCAAATATGTGCCATTAGATGTAGTAAATCAAAAAATGAATAAGATGTGTACCTTTCCTAATGATCTCCTTTGTTCTTTAATCTTTTCACCATATCGGGTTGTCTTAAACCGTAACAACCAAGCTAGATTGTCTCTAACATAGTCCACATGAAGATAGAAGAAAGAAATCTCCAAGGAAATGGTAGAACACATACAAAAGTGCTAGTTATTGATGTGTGTTCTTGAGAGAATGTTTGTAGAGAGTGAGGGAAGATAATCAACGCTCCACCAAAAGTCTCTCTATTTCCATACAAAACATACATGAAAATTGATGTTTTTATACCCTTTGGCCTTCCTCTAACCCCCAACATCAATGGAGAGAGTTAGTGGGAATCAAATGGCCATTTATCCCACTTAATATGTATGAAAACATTCACCCTTTTGTTAATTTTGTCATCTTGTTTAATAAGAAAGATTCACATGTGTCATATGATTCACAATTAAATGACCCTAAACTACCACACTTATGTAGCTTAGTCATGCATCTATCATATCTTGGATCCCCATCCAAAACCATTTTACTCATTATTTACATCTCCAATGCGTGTGACACATTAGGTTCCCTGTTATATTAGCCACTTAAATTAACACTTAATTAATTCAAGCAAGTCATAAGTGGTATCTAGCAACACATCATGACCCCTAATTGATCGAAAAGTTAGTGGTTTGACTACAAACCCTTCCATAGATAATGTTCCTGTACAATTCGTCCTTTCACCATCCCACTTGGTTCAGAGTATGGTTAGATTGTCAACTCCCACTAGACTAACTACGTCACACTTAGCCCAAGTGATGTTAATTTTTATCCCCAAGGCTTATTACTCAATTGGATATGTCATTGAAGACTATCTTCATGACATTTCCACTCTAGCCAGAGATTCTCAAGTAATGACCCCAACAAGAGGCCGTGGGTATCATCTCCTTCTATTAGGAGTGGTGAATCCTTTATTGGCTACTCAATTACCTTTGAATATCTCAAGTTATAACCAATCACCACCCTCTAAGCAACCTCTAAGAGGCAATGAGGAATGAAGTCAAAGTACAGGATCAGTATCCAAAATATCCTTAAGCACCTCAAGTCTAAGAATATTTGCATCATTGCTATGATGAGACTATCGTTGACATTAGAATAAATTATCTAAATGATTGGCTCATGGCAGGTCATCCAATGTACTTACTACTTTTAATAAGCATCCATATGTTATCTCTAAACAACTCATACTTACAACTTATAAGATCCATTGCTTGATCCAATCAAGGAGTATAACATGTGTTAGTCTGTCTAGATTAATAATGTCTTGTCTCATTAATTATATGACTAGGGATAATTTAGATACTAATATAATTACACATGATAGGAATCTCATTATCATGATCTTATCATGATTTCCTTCATGCTATGTAATGTATCAAGGACTTCATTAATTCGATTTAAGATCATTATCAATTAATAAAGAACGTGAACATCAAATTAACAAAAAGGCCTTTTTATTAATTATAAAGATTTGTACAATAAGTGCTAAAGGCAATTGCCTTTAGAGCACTTCTCTAACATGACCTACTAACAATATAGAATGTAAATCCTTAAGCCTAGGGGAAAAGAAATCATTTCTTCATATATGAATGAAGGAAATGGTAACAAACAAACACATAAAATAAGAAACAAGGTAAATCTAGAAGAACAAACATAGAAGGAAGTAGTACAAGTACAAGATGAAATGATAAACGTAACTGACAGTAAGAATATAAATAAAGAGGTAGGAGAATCAGAGGGAACCAAATAAGGTTTTAAGCTTATCATTAGAATAAAATTAAATAGGAAAAAAGAAACCTTCTTTATTAGAGCATATTATATGAAGATTATGGCATGGAATGTTAGAGGAGCCAATGGCCCTCACAACAAGCTTTTGATCAAAAACCTAATTGTCCATAATAAATTAAAGGTTATTGGAATTTTGGAATCCTGCATGAAATAAGAGAACTACAACTTCCTTAAGTGGTTAGTTGATCATTTAAAAGAAATTACAAATCACATTCATCATCAAAATGGTAGAATATTGGTTTACTATGATAACTCCTTAATACATGTTACCACAAAGTGCACTACTAACCAAATTATTCACTTAAAAGTGAAAAATAAGAATTCAAGAAGACAGGCTCACATATCCTTTTTATAGGCACGTAATAGTTTATATAAGATGTTTTTCCAATGGAGTAAACTCAAGGAACTAGAATAATATGTCTCGACTACCTGGCTCATAAATTGTGATTTTATCTCTACCATTAGCTCTGAGGAAGATAGGGGAAGTAGATCACTGGGAATGCCTTATCCTGAGCTCAGAAAAGGCTTAGCCAAAGTTCAACTGGTAGATCTACCTTATAGTGGAAACTTTTTCACCTGCAACAACAAAGAAGCTTGATTGCATTACAAAAAAGCTTTCATTACAAAAAAGCTTGATTGCAATTTAGCAAATCAACAGTTGTTCAAGTTTCGCAAACCAACTTTGCTCTGTTAACTAATGATCACTCAACCATCATCACTCACATGAAATCAGTAAGTCCTAAAACCCCTTTCAAATTCAATAATTTCTAGAATAACTTAGCAGGATTTGATAAAGCATTATAGGCTAGTATTAATGCAAAAATCAAAGGCACAAAGTAGTTCATTTGTAACATCCCGTTTCTATATAACGGGTTGAACCATAGAAACGGGTACACGGGAGATCAATCGAGAAATTAGGGAAA
>JANIIA010027600.1:0-12620 GCA_027478495.1 Erythroxylum alaternifolium | reverse complement strand
CAAACCTTAATGTCACCTTTTCGTATCAACTACTTCATGGTCAAATATTTGACCTCAAAATGCTAAGACCCTGTGATATTCAATGTTGTTATTAAACAACACTGTAGCTTGATTATCACATTACAGCTGAATGAGTTTAACCACTGAATAAACCACAGACAACTTATAAATCAAATTTCTGAGCTAAACCATTTGTGAAGCAGCCCCATAGCATGCACTCTGCATGTATGGTAGAGGAAATTTTCCCGTGTCTACTTGACACTCTTCCACGACATTGTACCATCTGCTAACTTAAAAAGAATTGTAACCTTAAGTGAACTTTCGATCATCTAGACATATAACTTAATTTGAATCTGAATTCCCTATAAGGTTTAGTTTGTTGACTTTTTTAGATGTTAACATATAATCCTTGATTCTCTTTAATTATCTCAACACTCGCTTAATTGCATTTCAATGGTCTATATCTGGTTAACCAGATACTGACCAAACAGTCAAATAATAAATGCAATGTCCTACCTAGTACATAGCCGAGCATACATCAGGCTATCAACTATACTAGAATACGGAACATTCCTTATAACTTCTCTCTTTACTTTATTCTTTGGATATTGTGCCAAAGATTATCTCTCACTATGAGAGATAGTTGCTACGATAGATTTACAATTAACCGTATTAAACCTTTGTAATATATACTCAATGTATGCAATCTGTGAAAGGTATGATGAGTGTTAAGATCTATCTTGATGAATTTGAATACCTAGGACAAAAGATGCTACGCTAAGGTCCTTTATGTCAAAGTTCTTGACCAAACGTTACTTAACCTTATATAACATGGTCAAGTAATTTGACGTGAGCAATATATCATCCACGTGCAATAATAGGAAGATAACTTTGCTCCCCTTGACCTCATAGTACAAGCACCTTTTTTTAAACTTTATTTTCTATGAAGCTAAAAAAGGTCAAGCCTTATCAAATGTAAGGTATCACTTTCGGGAGGTTCGATGTAAATCATATATTGATCTGTATAACGCACAAACCATGTCAGTTCCGTTTGGATCCTGAAATCTTTTAGGTTGTACCATATAGATCACTTTATAAAGGTCTTTATTCAGGAAAGTAGTTTTAACAATCATTTGATGTGACTCTATATTATCGTGAGCTACAATTGCCATAATCACTCAAAATGTATCATTCAAAGATACGAGAGAAAAGCAACATTTCTTCCTGAATGAACCATCAGGTAACTGAGCGAGTCCATAAAACGCTGAACTTTATCTGGAAATCCTTTAGGTCTTAAAACTTCATTTACAACTAACAGTGTTGCAGTTCTGCTACAAAGTTAACTAGCTCCCAGACCTTACTATGCTTCATCTTGCATCTCATCAGTCGTTGCAACCCACCACAATTCAGCATTGAGTTCAGAAACAACTTCTGTAAAAGTGACTGGATTCGTAACATGTCTAATATCATAGTCCTGTTCACCTAATAGACTATGTTATCAGATGGGATAGCAGGTTATCTCACTCTGGCGGATTTTCATAACTGCATTAGATCTTGTACCCCAGGAATCTCTGTGTGTACAGGTATGGGTTCCTGTACAGGCACAGTACAAAGACCTAGATCCATTGGATCTAAATGTATGAATGACGGGTACATAATAACTGTAGTATCCACCCTGTTATCATCCGAAGGGTCAAAGGGCCCACCATCATTATAGACATCGTATTTCAAAAACTTAACTGTTTGTGATTCCACTGTTCTGGTTCCACCTTCTCTACAATAAGATCTGTAGCCTTTAGAGTGGTCAAGATATCTTACTAAATAACAATGAGCATAATGAGCATGCAATTTTTCTTTGTAAAGATTATACTACCTCGATAAGGTAGCCTCATACACGAATGTGTGCAAGACTTGGTTTTCATACTTCTAGATAATCAGGTAAATTAGTCCTGTTCTGCATTAACTTCTTCAAGTCCTCGATTATGCCTTTCGGCAACACACCATTTTTCTCAAGACTACTTGGAATAGTGAATCAAGTCATTATCCCAAACAATTCCATATATCTAGCAAACGGATCTTTTCAAGTCCTGAAACACCATGTTTGCCATGATATTCTCCTCCATGGTCAAATCTGACACTCTGAATGGATTTTCCCAACTGATTCTCAACCTTCAATCTTTAAGCAAGAACAAATAACTTTAATAGAAATAATCATCAACAAATGTCAGAATACATTTGGAATTGCACAATGCAACTGTATAAGGTCCTTTGATATCCGTATGTATCAGACTTAATAAGTTAGAAACACGAGTTAACCTTTCTTCCTTATTAGTCAACCTACCCCTGTAATAGTCAACACATGTTCCCAGATCCAATAATTTAGAATTGAGAGAATGTTTTCCTTAATCAATCTCTCAACCCTAGCTCTAGAAATGTGACTTAAAATTTTATGCCACACTATGTATGACTTTTCATTCATCAGGGTCCTTCATTTCATGACTTGTTTAGCAAGATACGAAGAAGCATATGTCTAATTTGGGGTAAGACACATTCTATACAAATCATATGACAAGACAGTTGTATCATTATGTTTTGCATTAAACACCAACTATACAACAGAAGCATTAAATACAAAACGTCAACCTTCTTTATCCAAAATTGATCCAAAGATAACATATAAAATGTGTCATGTAAAAACCAAAATGAACCTTGCAGCAAGGTTCAACTCATACATTTCCCTATAGATATTTCATCCACTTCTTTGTTGTTGTCAACCATCAGTTCCTCCTTCTCTTTATTTAGCTTTATCCTACATATCAACCCCTGCATTCTGGAAGCACCTTAATCAAATACTCCACTATATAGCCACCAAGTACTTAATGCGACTGTCGCAAATCAGATCCATAAATTGATAAGCTAAGGAGTTATTTGATGGTCACAACCTTTTTTTTGGTTCTCATACTACTGGCTTCTTTATATCATACGGACCTTTACCAACACTGGATTGACCAACATTAGTATGTGGAGAAGATTTAGTCTTTCAACCTTTGATCTTAGTGGGCTACATCTTTACCTTCCCTTTAGTTGCTTCGATGATTGTAGGATAGTAAGATTGAGTTTCTCCTCCTCAGCAATGCAATGGACAATCAAAGCATTGAAGTCCCATTCCTTATCCTATGAATAATATGTCTTCACCATATTACTAAACTCTAGAGGGAGTGTTTTAGAGTCTGGTGAACTATGAAGACATCAGGAAGAGGAATGTTTAACATCTTCAGTCTACTGTGAAGATAAATCATTCTTGATATGTACTCCTTTACTCCCCCTTCCCCCGTATACCTCATGGAGAATAATTCTTTTATCAAGGCACTTGTCTTAACATTAAGTGAGACTATGTACCTCTGGGAGACATTACTAAGAAATTACTTCGCTATGTCTATGTCCGAAAGTTCACTTAGCCGATGGTCGGGAATGGATCTTTTAATGGTCTTAAGACTTAATCTGTTAGACCGATCTCAGGCTTCATAGGTTGCTTTATGAGCTCTCGAGCTTATAGATGTAGGTGGAGATGGCCTAATCTGCCATATGGCCATATCAACCTTAGCTATCTCTATAGCATTTAATACATCCTCTTTCCATTTCTTCGTATTGAAATTGGTTAGGGTTTCAATGATGACACTGATATTATTGACCAAAAAGGTGACTTTAAAATGATAATGTTTATATAAGCACAAATGTAGGATAATAGCTATACTCAAAGCCATTAAAAAGTATCTTTACTAAAAATTTGATCACACATATTATGAAACACCTTTAGACTAAATACATAATATATGCAATTAGACCTCCATACAAAAGTGATAAGAGTACAAAGCATCAACTCTCATGACACACCACCTTTAAGTGAATAGATCACTTGAGCAACAACTTTCCTCCATCTAATTCCTTTATGTACATCTCAAAATGTAATATAAGGCTAACACCTTTGGGCATAATAACCAAACATAAAACCAGGGATATCCCCTTACATGCAAGCAGAACATTTCAAAATACTGACTTGAAAAGTTACTTTGGTGACAACATCCTCATTAGCACCTAAAAAGTCCACAAATACAAGAGATACATCTTTATGTTATTCTCACATTCTTGATGAACATATGGTATGTGACAATGTAACATTAATAAATGCAAAAAACCCGAGTGCACAGTCTTATCATCCCACACTCGTGCTGAAGACATTCTCTAAAAACTTCATTTGAGACTTTCGTAAAAGAAAAATCTTAGTAGAGCGACTATCGTACATTATTGGACACTGAACCTACCACTCGAGACACAAGAACCTCATGCATCTCCCTTATGGTAAGTTCGTTGCACCAAAATTTACTCAAAAATGACTTCAGAATGTCTTAATTCCTTTTTTGAGTAACTATCATGCAATCTCGAACATTGAATATGGGACCTGAGACATAAAAACTTGAAGTATCTCCCTCATGTGATGTCCGAAGCATGAAAATTCACTTGAAATCGGATTCAGAATACCTCAATTCCTTTTTTTGGAATTAAAATTTAATTTATTACTAATGTAATAAATCTAGAAAAAATGAAAAAACTCACTTTATGAATTTTCCGAACCCGAAATTGACCCAAAACACCCCGGGCACTCTTACAGGAAATATGAAAAATTTTTGTTTTTTAATTACTGTAGACGTCTGTACGACTGACGTCAGCTTGCTGACGTCGCTGCTGCATCAGCTGCTTATTCGGTGAATGCACCCTTGCCAGAAAAAGACAATTTTCGACAAGTTTTGGGTCTTGTTTTTGAGCTCTCGGGCTTGTTTTCACCCCGTTTCTCAAGGCTAGACACATGTATACTACTTTCATGCAATAAAAAGCAAGAAAAAATCGAGAAATAAAAGTTCCCTTTTTGAAAACCTTATGGAGAGAAAAACAAAAAAATCTTCGTTTTTAACCACCTGATCATGTCACCGTGTAACACGTAACGATACCTTAGTTACGTATCCCAGATCGAACGTGAAAGGGCAATAAACTAAGAAATGCGGAAAATACCTGATTTCAGTTCCGTAACTTCAAACGAACTTTCTGAAACCGAAACGAGCGAAAATTCACCCCTGTCTTCATGGAAACTGGTCACCAGAACGCAGTCAACATCTTTTTACAGTTTTCTTAAAATGTAAGCTCTCTTAAAGGGTTAGAAAATCTTTATGCTTACGAATGATATGAGCAACTGCAGGAGACCTTAACCTTTATATATAGCTTCCATATTGAACTTCCGCAGCATAGGTCCAATATGGTCTGATCTATACTAATCGGGATCTATTTTCTACCCAAACTTCGACCTATTGATTTAAATCATTTATTGGGTCACTTTATTATCTTTATCCGTATCAAATTACGTAACTTAACCGATAATTTATTAAAAAATTAAAAATACAATTAAATCTTGTCTAACTTTATAGAAAAGGAAAAAAAAAATCCAACACTATTTTCATGTTTGGAGAGTCAGTGTCAAGGTCATAGGTTGTACTACTTTGAATTTTGGATCACATTGACAAATATTGCTCATAATAAGCGAACTAATATCTAAAGTATACATCTCCCTCATTATGAGCGTTGATTAAGTCTTGGACGTGTGAAGATAGTCAAAATTCTGAGAAAGAAAATTTTGTTCATTGAGAGAACAGTTTATAAGCCTGTACCTCACATAAAAAATTGCCGATAACTAATTACATTTAACATGATTCACAATATAAGGGATTTGGTTTTACCCTACCTTCAACTCAAGTTTTGGGTAATTCAGTAGTATTAGAACCCCAGGTTCTGCCTGGTGATATGCCTGTACGTCGCGAGTTTGATTCCCCGAAAGATAACGGGTCTTGACTGCGTGTGTGGGGTCCACTAGGTGGGCCCTGCAGAGGTGTTAGGGTATATAAGGGATTTGGTTTTACCCTACTTTCAACTCGAATTTTGGGTAATTCAGTGGTGTCTCAATCTGACAGTATGTTCGACTGGCTTGATCATAGGAATACGACAGAGGAATGGAATAATACCTCATTTTTCAACCCAAATCCTCTGTGCCACCAAACCTATGCCAACCCTGTGCCACTCCATCTTAGCCATCCATTCAGGTAGGTCCCACATAAATGGATGATTAAGATGAAGTAGCACAGGGTTGGAACAGGGTTGGTGGCACAGAGGATCAAGTCCCCTCATTTCCTGTCCAGGCGTTTATGATGTCTTGATTACTCAATTGTTTTTGTGATGGAGGATAAAAGGTTGTGGTCATATTAATGGGGACTGTAATACTGAACAGCATTCTGATCTGTGACAAGTTTGCTATTCCATTGCTGGGCCTGGAAATAGTTGCTGGCAACTCCAAGGTTTGGATTACTAGAAACCATCTCCACTATAGCCGTATGAAAGATTTATGGAAAGCGCCATAAGTATCACTCTCAAAGGGGAAAATATTGAAAAAGGTAGATGCAGCAATGCATGCACTGAAAGCTTAACACACTAGTCAATTTTTTGTTGAGAACTGCAGTATACAAAATGCAAGAATCCTCACACCTTTCTAGTCACCTTAGATTCAGTAAAACAATGTGGCTATTGCTGTCCAGAACAACTTTGATAACGACTAAATAGTCATTTGCAAGTGGTGTAATTCTGAAAATCATTTCGGTTCCAGCAACAAAAGCACTTCAAAATAATCCGGAAATGCAAATAATCATGAAAACTATAAAAAGAGAAACAAGTCTTCCGGAATCTGTGCTGTCAGAAACAATTCAATCAAAAATTAGTTGGTTTGATTGCAATAACTAAAGCAACTTTTTCTCTTGAATAAAGAACAAAGTGTTACTGATATTCATATCTCATATCTGATATTCATATCAGTAACACAAAGTACCTTTGTCAGTGGAGGAGCGAACGGTGTCCCCTTGCAAGCAAACTTCTGTAGGATGATAAGATGAAGTTGATGTTGGTATAGTTAGTCGCTCTGTGGTAAGGTGTGCTTGGCCCAAATTCCTTGTGGAAGAACCATGTTGATTTGGTTACACTCATCATGTAACAGTTGTAATCTCCATCAATGGTCTGGAATGACTGGCATTCCTACCAGTCGGGGGTTTATGTTCTGAATAAGTCAGCCTTGGAGCCCCAGTATCAACCTGTCACTTTTGACATAAAAAATCTGCCCACCTAGAACTGAGCGGTCTTCCCTTCTCAATAAGGATTCATGATCAGCATATTGTAGGTGAGCTACATTTTGTTGAACATATTGAGGTTCCAATGCTAAAGAAGTATTGAATAAACTGCTTCTCTAGGTCCATATGAATCATGTATAGGCACCCTAGCTTGGGAATGATACTGCTTTTCCATAGCCGTAGACGGCATTGCCATAGTCATGGCTGCTAAAGACAATGTCGGAGGCACAATGGCTGGCACTGGCATTGCCTTTTTCACAGCTGCATAAGCGAACTTAGGAGGTGCAATAGCCGACATCGCATAGTGAATGGACGAAATAATGATAGTCTGTCCCTTACCTGCATCAAAACAATTCAAGCTTTTGGATATTGAAAAATGTACAGTTGACAATGGAGCGTGTCAAGAGTTTCTGTTGCAGTCTAATTGTATTTGAGAGTGTTCGCAAATGAAACCTACATGCTGATCACATAGTTCTTGACTAAATTTTCCCTTCTGATAGTTATCTTGGATTGCAGATTGGAACTCGAAGTCCAGCAATGTTAAACAGTCCGCATCAATTTTGAACTTCACCTGAACAACAAACAGAGGGAAACAGTAAAGAGGATGGAAAGTTTCCATTCCCTGGGACAAATTACAAAAGAGAAACGACAGAATATCAAGAAGATTTCAATAGTCTGAAACTAAAGGATCCCTCTTCTTACCTAACATAGGAGCATAAGCACAACTGGTAACTGTAGGCAAGACACGGTATAAATGTGTGACTCATCACCATTCAACAACCATAAAAAATAAGGTAATCAAACTAATGATCAACTTTGAACATCAGCAATAAATAACACATATTAAGTGTGAACAGTGTTGGTATTGGTCCATAACTTGGACCTTACCATTGTCAACCATTATTATTCTTCAATAGCTATAATATTTAGCTATTATTATGCTCCAACGTTTTTTTCTACTATAGCCAACGTTTATTTTGTTTCTCTTATATATAAGAGTCATGCATTTGCTTAAGAAACGACTACTGAAAAAGACTGCTCATCTTTCTATTTTTTCACGGATTTTTATTTGCTCTATCTAACTCAAGCATTTTCCTCTACGTAAAAACACCCTACACACTTCTTTTGTCTTACACATAAAATTTAGCATTTATCTGTCTTTCTTTAATTTCGGAGACAAATCTTACTCCAGCCTTTGGAGTGCACCGAAGTTGGTGAAAAAGGCGTTAACCCTGTGGTCGGATTTCGTTGTCCTGCTGCACTGTAGAGCGGGAATTTCTGACTTAGGGTATTGATTTTCACGATGCCTTGTTTTCAGATAAGCTGTTTCAATTTAATTATTACTGCTATTTTCACTAACAATCTAAGTTGAAAAATTACTTGTTGCATTACTACTGCTATTGGAAATTGTGTTGTTCTACTTGTTACTATTTTCAGGTTTGCTATTGGTTGTTGGAAATTTGTGCATTTTATTATTGCTATTGTGTATTTAATTTCGATATAAGTTAGAATTATGTCGTCTGCGAATGAGACAAACGTAGGTTCTGCACTTACTATTCCCCACATAGGTTCTGCTTCTTTCACTATGGCCCCGAAATTATACCTGACCTTACTAGATTAGAGCCTCTAGATGGGAGAAACTTCAAAAGATGGTTGGAGAATCCTGACCCTAATACTGCTAAGGATAACCGTATCATTAGTGGAGTGTTACTCAACCATATGATTAACACTTTGTTTGATATCTACTGCAAATACAAAACTGCAAAGGAAATTTGGGATGCTTTAGAAGTAAAATATAGGACGGATGATGTCGGTACTAAGAAATATGTAGTTGCTAGGTGGTGAAAGTTTACTGTTGCGGATGATAAGCCTATTGTGGACCAATTACATGCGTATGAAATTCTAATTGCCGAAATCCTTGTCAAGGGTATGAACATGTGTGAGTTGTTTCTAGCTAATGCCTTTATTGAGAAACTACCCACCTCATGGAATGAGTATAAAAACTAGTTGAGGCATAAGAAGAAAGACATGAAGCTTCAGGAGTTGATAGGACATAAAAAGAATGAGGATGCCAATCGTACACAAGATAAGAACAAAACACTCACCCCTGTCCCTACTGTTAAGGCTCATATGGTAGAACATAGAAATGTTAATAACTTCAAAAAGAATGGTGGGCAAGGCAAGTCTTTCAACAAGAAGGGTCAGTTTAAGTGCAAAAGAATTGATGGTGACTGTTGGTAGTGCCACAAGCCAATCCATGCTGCTGCTAATTGTCAAGCTAGAATCAACTATGAGAAGAAAGGCTAAGGATAGAAACCGCGACAATTCGGGAAAGGAAACCAAACGGGGTACCAATGGGGTAATCAGAAGAGCTTTGGTAAGCCTCAAGCTAATATGGTTAAAGCTGGTGATGACAAGGAGACCATTATTGCTGTGGTGTCCGAAGTCAACCTTACTGAAAATTTGGTCGAGTGGATAGTTGACACAAGAGCTACACGCCACATCAGCACCAATAAGAACCTATTCAAGGAGTTGAATGATGTTGCTAATGGTGAACTTGTTTACATGGGTAACTTCAGCAAAGTCCCTGTCCAAGGAGTTGGCAAAGTCACTCTCAAACTCACTTCTAAAAAAGTGTTGGTATTAGAAAATGTTTTATTTGGTCCTGATGTACGTAGAAACTTGATTTCTAGTGCATTGCTTAACAAAGCTGGTGTTAAACTAACCTTTGATTATGATAAGCTAGTTTTGACTAAGAATTAGAACTATATTGGAAAAGGGTTTTGTAATGGGGGCTTATTTGAACTTGATGTTGAAATGAATGCATCTACATCTTCTACTTATATTGTTGAGTCTTTAGACTTATGGCACTCTAGACTTGAGCATGTAAATATGAGGTCAATTAAGAGGATGTAAAGCTTAAACTTGTTACCTAACTAGATCACTAATGAAATAGAAAAATGTCAAATTTGTGTTGAGGCTAAACACTTTAAGAAACCTTTTAAGTCAGTGACCGAGAGAGAGTCACAATTGTTGGACTTGATGCACACAGACTTAGGTGATTTTAAGAATTGTATGAGTAAAGAAGGCATGGGATATTATATTAACTTTGTGGATGATTGTTCTAGATTTACTTATTGAAAAATAAAAGTGATGCAAAGGAAATGTTTATAAAATACAAAGCTGAGGTCGAAAACTAAGTAGAAAGAAAAATTAAGAGATTAAGGTCTATCGAGGTAGTGAGTACAGTACCGATTTCCTTGCTGATTATTGTACAAAAGTTGGGATTATTCATAAGCTTATAGCCCCTTATACACCTGAACAAAATGGAATAGTCGAGAGGAAAAACCGAACACTTAAGGATATGGTGAATGCAATGTTGATTTCTTCCGGTTTACTTGATTTTATGTGGGGGGAAGCTATTCTTTCAGCTTGTTATGTTCTAAATGTAGTCCTTCATAAGAAACTAGATCAAACCCTTATGAAATTTGGAAATGTTATTCACCTAACTTGTGTTTTTTAAAAGTGTGGCGGTGTTTTGTTAAGGTTGCTCTAACTGAACATAAAAGGAAGAAAATTGAACCTAAGACTGTCGATTCAATTTTTATAGAATATGCTTCTAATAGTGCTGCATATAGATTTATGGTTAAATAAGAGATATCTAACACTTATGGATCAATTATAGAGTCAACAGATGCAGTGTTCTTTGAGGATATATTTTCTATGAAAGTAAGTGTGCAAGTTTCTAGAGAATTTGTTCAAAATTTGTACCTAGTTCTTCTGCCAATGATGACATAGAGGAAGAGAAAATTATTGAACGAAGGAGGAGCAAAGGAGTTAGAGTACCCACTAGTTTTGGTTATGACTTTATTACTTCCTTTATAATGACAAAACCTGAGGAGATAGATGATGCTTTTGTGGTGACTTATATTATTGAGGAAGGTCCTAAAACTTATGAGGAAGCAATGAGATATGTGGATACTACATTTTGGAAGGAAGCCAAGGATAGTGAGTTAGAGTCAATCATGTCTAATAAAAATTAGGTTTTAGTTGATCTACCTCGAGGGTGTAAGCCTTTGGAGTGTAAGTGGATTTTCAAAAAGAAATTGAGACTTGAAGGAACCATTGAGAGGTTCAAGGCAAGACTTGTGATTAAAGGCTTTAAACACAAAGAAGGATTGGACTTTTTTAACACTTACTCTCCTGTTAC
Organism: Erythroxylum alaternifolium; assembly: GCA_027478495.1. Lineage (NCBI taxonomy): Eukaryota > Viridiplantae > Streptophyta > Magnoliopsida > Malpighiales > Erythroxylaceae > Erythroxylum > Erythroxylum alaternifolium. The sequence continues at coordinate 1,193 of JANIIA010027600.1, read as the reverse complement.
TAAAATTGCATTGGACTTTTTTGACACTTAGTCTCCTGTTACTAAAATTGCATCTATAAGGATGTTATTTGCTATTACCTCAGTATTTAAACTTCATGTGCACCAAATGGATGTTAAAACAACTTTCTTAAATTGTGATCTAGATGAGGAAATTTATGTGGTTCAGCAGGAGGGATTTAGAGTACCTGGTCAAGAACAAAAGGTGTGTGAGTTGGTTAAGTCTTTGTATAAACTTAAACAAGCTCTCAAATAGTGGCATGAGAAATTTGAAAGTGAGATTTTTAAATATGGTTTCACCTCTTGTGATGATAATTCTTGCATTTATGTGAAATCTGATATCAATGGCTGTGTAATCGTAACTCTTTATGTGGATGATATGCTTATTTTTGATACTAGTTTATCTATCATTGATATTACCAAGAGTTTGCTAAAGTCTTCTTTTGATATGAACGATCTTGGACCTATGGACTTTATTTTGGGAATCAAAGTTGATAGGACTGACTTTGGTTTTAGGTTGAATCAAACTTATTATGTTGACAAAATTTTGAAGAAGTTTGGTTACTATGATGTTGATCCAGTCAAGACTCCCTATGTCGCTAGTATTGCTTTAAAGAAAAATCTTGGTAATAGTATAAACCAAGCTGAGTATGCTAAAATTTTTGGTAGTGTGATATTCTTGATGAACTATTCTCATCCTGATATTGCATACTGTGTGAGTAGACTTAGTAAGTATACTCATAATCCTAGTCAAGAGCATTGGAATGCATTGATTCATTTGTTTAGGTATTTGAAAGGTACTATGCATTATGAATTATCTTTTGGTGGTTATCCTCCTGTATTGGAGGGGTATTCTGATGCTAACTGGGTTACGGAGAGTGATGATATACACTTTACCAGTGGTTATGTTTTTACCTTGGTAAGAGCTGCAGTGTCTTGGAAATCATCCAAGCAAACATGTATTGCGAGATCGACAATGGAGGCTGAGTTTGTGGCTTTGGAGTTGGCAGGACAGGAAGCTGAGTGGCTAAGGGATCTCTTAGCAGATATCCCACATTGGGAAAAACCAATTCCTTCTGTGTTTCTTCATTGTGACTCGCAAGCTGCCATTCATGTTATCAAGAACAAGGCATATAATGACAAAAGTAGACATATCAGATTGAGACATAAAATTGTTTGTACTTTAATTAGACATG
>JANIIA010027560.1:0-12621 GCA_027478495.1 Erythroxylum alaternifolium | reverse complement strand
ATAATTCATTAATTAATTATAATATAATTATTAATTAATTAATTACATTATAATTAATTAAAAATAAATTTGTATTTCTTAATATATTTTACAAACTAACCACTATCAATAGAAATGGTAATTATTCCTTTCTTTTAACCAACCATCAGAATTATAATGATAATATCTATTCTCATTCCTCACTATATTCATTTCCATTTCTGTTACTATTCTCCCATGCGAACCAACCACCCCCTTAATATACAAGGAAACTCCTTTGGGTGTAATGGGTCTATGCCCACTATTTGAAGAATCAATGTGTAAACCACCACATTAAAGGAAATAGGTGTCGTTCTACTATAAGCATTTTTAAGGGGTTTGACAACTATCCAATGATGACAAGGTGTTTTAAAGTGTATTTGTTGCTTAAGAGTATCAAATAAAATTTTATGGAGTAACTTAAGAAAGTTACTTCCTAGAAGAATATCAGTTCCATTATCACAGAAATAAAAATGTGGACATTTGACCAAAAATGATCCTAAAAGAATCCGAGGATGTTGGATTTCGGATGATAACTATATCTGATGACTAGAAATATCTAATCCTATGATAGATTTTAGGGTTTCATGATATCAGGAAGGAAAATAAGTTGTTTTACATAAGCAAGATCTTACACTACTATCTCTATATGCCACAAAATATTCAACTCTGTGTTCTTTATAGGTAATGCTGGCAGGAATATATATACTAATTGGACTAGTCATCACCTAGAGATATAAATGATATTATTATTATAGGTCAAATGTATCCCATATTGAGCTATCCAATCTGGTTGAACTTGTTCAAGAAAACTAGTTTCCAACATTATTTCTAAATTAAATCCTTCATTTTCAACTAATAGTCTGATAGGTATTTTAATATCGATAATTTTAATAGTTATTTCTATAGCAATATCGATTTGATGTATATCTCCATTAAAATTTATGTACTGATAAGGTTCGGTTAGATAAAATTTTATCAAATTATTTATTAAATTATTATTAATATAACTTCCACTTGCACCCGAACATTACAAGGAATATAGTTTTTTCATCAAAATATTCTCCTTTAATTTAATAATTAGAACTTATCTTTTTTATCTTCTCTTATTATATTATTATTATATCTAGTATTGCTGGACACATCGGTGTTCGAGTAAGATAATCTTGGTAAAAATCTATTGTCAAAAGGTTTTTGCTGCAAATCTAGAGAAAAATCATTTTCAAGATCTTCTATAGTGGCCATATAAGGAGGATATATCATTTTTACTTTTGAGAATAATTTTGGAAAATCCATAATATCTTTATCTGCAAAACATTATGTATGATGTGTATTAGACAAGGCATAAGATATCTTATAAGTTAAAGAATTGGGTCTATTCCCATCTTTCGTCAAATCTTTTCTTTTAAATCTTGTATTAAAGAAAGATTTTTATCAAAATCTTTGTCTTGTATTTTATAAGATATCTTGGGTTAAATATTGAGTAAAAGTTTTTGATATCTAAGATTTCATATAAGAATTCCTAAACAAGCTTCTTTTTTATTCGGTATTTTGTCATCTAGTATAACAAGATTAATAGGGTTATCAATTCCTTCTTTAAGAGTTGCTCTTATTATCATTTGAATTGATCCAATATCAACTCATCCTATTTTGTCTCAAATATCTTTTGGCAATTGATCAAGTTTTCAAGAAATGTATTATTATCTTATTAGAAGTAAGACTAATATCTAAAGCTTTTTCTCTAAAATTAATTCCAAAAAACATATGATGTTTTTGAAATTTTAAACCAAGTTTATCTTTAAAAGTAGTATTAAATCTACCGTAGGAATTTATAGAAAAGATAGTAGTTTGAATCTTTTTAGGCATTTTTTTATCAATCAAAGCTTCTTGGCTATATCCTTCATGTTGTTCAAATGTTTCTATTATACTATCTATGATCTGATTATCAGTTTGAGTATTAGAAGATTCTCCAATTTCATTCATCTGTATCAGAATTCGAGGTATCTTCATACTCTATTTCAATTAAGATAAATATACTTTCTTTAGAAGAACAATCTTAAAAAGTATTAACTTTGGATAAAGTTTTCATTTTCTATCATCATATCTATTTCATCATCTATTTCAGTTTTCTTCTTATTAAATCTTTTAGGGCATTCATTAGCAAAATGTCCTTTTTCTCTACAATAGTAACACTAACATTCAGTTATCTTTCTACTTTTTCTTTTATTTCTTTTAGACATGGGCTTTTTAGGTTTATATCCTTCTTTTCTCTTATAATATCTTACTTTACGTTTCTTAAAATATCTCTTTTTCAGATATTTTTTCTTGTAATTTTTCTTTATCTTTGAATAATAATAAGGACTATCACAACCAATCATAGTGGGCATCTTTAAATCATAACAACATAAAGAAGATTTCTTCTTTATCTTTTTACTTTGTTTTAATAGTACATCATTCGCTCAGCTTATCTTTTAAAAAAGAAATTATTTTTCCCAAAGTGTCTACTAGTCCTAGGTTGTAAGTTGCCTCTAGTTTGCTTCCCTATGAGCTAGGTATCTTAGAATAAAACATTTTTAAATAAAGGTTTGTATTATTTACTTGATTATATATATGATAATAATAATCTATAAAGATACAAATATATCTATTAATTTCACACATATCACATAATTGGGATCTTTGTAAAGCATTAGCATATTTTCCTATTATAGTAGTTTCTTTTAAAATATTTCCTTGTCTAGCAAATTCTAATTGACATGCTTTAGCAGCTCTAGTTATCAAATAATTGATATCCATATCATTATTAAATACAGCATTTCTAGAAGTTTCATCTAGATTTTTCCAAAATTGAAGTAAACTATTTAACAAAGTCTTTTCTAAAACTTGTTTTGTAGTCTCATGATCCATTTTATTAATTGAGACAACTACTAGAAGAGTAGTTTCCCATTTATCTATTACTTCTTTTATATTTTGATTGCAATCAATATTTAAGTATATTCCAAAAGGGTTTATAGCAGTTACCGACCGTTACTACCAGCCGGTACCGGTCTTTTTTTATCAGTGCCGACCGGTATCTGAAATACCGGCCACATATTGGTCGGTATTGTAATTTTTGAAAACTTGAAGGACTAATTTGCAAATTTTGAAAAAATTAACCCTAAAAAAACCTAAACGATGCCTTTGTTGAACTCTCCTGCAATCGTACCTTCTGGCTTCTTCACTTTTTCATCTCCTACCTTCTCATCTCTCTCTCTAACTATCTCACACTGCACCAGTCACTCACCTTCTTACTTAACTCTCATCTCACTTCTTCTTCTTCACTCACCAGTCACCAACTACCCCCGTCGCTCTCTCTCTCTCAAACCGGTGGTGTTTCTCCTTTGATCATCCTCCCAGATCCACCACGTCTGCATGTCCACAACACCACCATGTCCGCACCACCACCACATCGTCGTTGCTACTCGTCGGCTTGCCCAGATCCACACGACCATCGCTACACACCACGTCTTCATTCACCGCACGTCCATCCGCACCACCACCATAGGCTTCACTTACTTCACTCACTGGCCACTGCACCTCCGCACCACCACCACGTCCAATACCTGAAGGCCGAAGATAATGAATTATTTTTGGGTGTGTTTTTTGAGTTTTTCAATGAATTTTTTCCTGCTTAAGCTTAATTGCATTTTTTATTGTGATCGATGTTGGATTTGTAAATTGGTTGGGAATTGATTTTGTGATTTGGGTTGAATTGAATGAGATTTTGCGTGTATCTAGGTTGGAATTGGAGTTGAATGGTTACGGTGGTGGTGTGATGTTCTGAATTGAATATTGGAGTTGAAATGTTGAAATGGTTATAGTGGTGTTGTGATTTCTGAATTGAATATTGGAGTTGAAATGTTGAATTAAATGAGACATTGCAGTTTTATTTTGTGATTTGCGTAGTTGGATTAAAAACTGGAGATGAATTATTGTTTGGTTGATTTATTTCTGGTTTGGTTATAAAAAAAAGATTGGTTTAAGTTTATCCGATTAAGACAAGAGACATTTAGGATAATTTATGATAAGTTTTTTGATGAATGAAATGCATGGACTCATATGAATATGTGATGAATTGAATTGATTCAATCATTCAATTGAAAGTTTGTAAGATGAAACAACTTAAATTAAAATTTTAAACTGACAATATTAAAGATGTAAACTTGCAAATATTTAAATCTTTAATTGACAAATTCTTAATATATATGAAATGGTGTTTTATTTTTAGTATTTGAGTATTGACTATTGACTTTAGATAAATAAATAGTTGAGTATATAATTATGCAATTGTAAATTAATAATAATTTGGTTGTAGTTAATGATAGTATTAGCCTATCTGGGTAAATAATTAATCGAGTATAAAATATGTTGAAATTGAATTATTTGGTAATATATGTATGGGGTATCATAAATATTTATAATAGATAATGTGTGAAAGTAGTGATGTAATAAATGTATCCCAACAAGAACTACTTTTTTTTCCAAATTGTGAACATGTTTTAGGTTCCAATCATTTATACTTAGACTTATTAACGTCAATTAAAAATTGTAAAAGCAACTTATATATTTAAGAACAAAATACAGAATGGTGTATATAATATTATGGTTTGTTAGAAATGAAAAGAAGATTCAAAGCTTTAAATAAGAAAAAAAAATTTTCAAAGAAGTTATATCCTTCAACTTGATCCTTATGTTATGAATATATTCTTCAACTTGATCATTATGTTATGAATAGATGCGTGTGAAATGAATAACTGTATAAGACATAGAAATTGTTTTATTAATGTTTTGTGATTGTTGGAAATGGAAATTGTTATATAAAAATTTTGTGATTATTGGAAATGGAAATTGTTGGAAATTGTTTTATGAATGTTTTGTGATTGTTGGAAATGAAAATTGTTAGAAATGGAAATTATTTTATGATTATTGGAAATGGAAATTGTTTTATGAATGTTTTGTGATTGTTGGAAATGGAAATTATTTTATGAATATTTTGTGATTATTGGAAATGAAAATTGTTTTATGAATGTTTTGCGATTGTTGGAAATGAGAATTGTTAGAAATTGTTAGAAATAGAAATTGTTTTATGAATGTTTTGTGATTATTGGAAATGAAAATTGTTTTATGAATATTTTGTGATTATTGGAAATGAAAATTATTTTATGCATGTTTTGTGATTATTAGAAATGGGAATTGTTGGAAATGGGAATTGTTGGAAATGGTTGGAAATGGAAATTGTTTTAAGAATGTTTTGTGATTGTTGGAAATAGAAATTTTTGGAAATGGAAATTATTTTATGAATATTTTGTCATTGTTGGAAATAAAAATTGTTTATGTGTATTTTGTGATTGTTGAAAATGAAAAGTGTTTATGTAATTAACTAATTATATATGTTGAATAATTAAATTGTTATTTTTTGACTTATAGTGATTTGTGTTCTATGAAATTGAATTATGTGTGATGTAATCATACAAAATGAGTTATATTATATAAGATAGATATGCATATTGTGTAATGAAAATATGTGTTATGTATTCTAATATATGCATTCATTTATTTTACAGATAAATGGAAGGAAGTTCAAGTACTTCTGATCAACCCACTTCAGGAAGATACAATGATCCAGCTTGAGCTCTTGCTGCATTGGTTCCCGATATCAAGAACCATACTATTTGCTTGTTTTGTAACAAGCATTTGAAACTTGGAGGAATCACCCGATTAAAAAAACATTTAGCTGATGTTAAAGGAGATGTGGATGTAGAAAAGTAAGTCATGATGTGAAGTGACAGATGAAAACATTGCTTGATGAATATCAACATGAGAGAGATAGAAGGGAAATGTTGAATTTTGAAATTAGTATTAGAAGTTCATTTCCTAGTTTTCGTGGTGATTATGTAAATGTTCAAGGTGGTAATGGTAGTGGTACTGACAGTGTTCTATCTCAGGCCCAAGAAAAAGTATCTGAGCCTGATGTGAGGAAGAGAAGAAGGCAGGTGACTAATTTCTTTACACCACGAACAACTCCTGGAGCCTAACCTTCAATTTGTAGTTCAATGCAATCAAGAGATGCTGTTCACAATGTCGATATGGCAGTAGCTAGATGGTGATATGATACAAGTTCATCATTTATTGCTTCTCAGTCTTATTATTATCAACCTATGATGGATACAATAGCCTCTTATTCGATTGATGACTTAAAAGATAAACTTTTGGGTTGTTCTGATTTAAAATTAGAAGTTATTTGGTTGAAAGAAGAGTAAATTGAGGTAACTATGGATGTTCAATCATGTGTGGTAGTTGGACAAATAGGAGACAAGATCTTATTATTAATTTTTTGGTTTGTTCTATAAATGGGTCTATGTTTTTTAAATCTATTGATGCATCTAGCCTTATTAGAAATATTGAGACTTTGTTTGAGATATTTGATGAAGTTGTGAATGAAGTAGAACTAGAAAACATTTTTCAGTTTATTACTGATAATGATTAGCGACAGGAAAAAGGTTACAGAACACGTATAATTCTTTTTTTGGACTCCTTATATTGCACATTTCATTGAACTAATGCTGGAGAATATAGGGAATCCTAGGTATTTTCCTGTTATTAATGAGACTATGCAGAAAGCTAAAAGAGTGACAAAGTTCATTTATAATCATGCATGGGTGTTGAATTTGATGAGAAAGGAATTTACCAATGGTAAGAATTTGTGTTGTCCTACTGTGACAAGATTTGTAACAAATTTCTTATGACTTTAGTCTTTTATTTTGATGAAGAAAGGGTTAAGAAAAATGTTTACAAGTGATAATTGGATTGTATCTCAGCATGCTAGGTCTAATGCTAGAGTGGAGGTTTGTAATATTATACTGGAAGATAGAGAATTTTAGTCTCAATTTCAATTTATTATCCGAGTTTGTGAGCCTTTGGTGAGGGTGCTTCGCTTATCCGAGTTTGAAACATAGGCCTTCTTTGTACACACCATATCTTTCAATCATTAATGAGACAAGGGAAAGACAACTTTCTTCTCCGTTGTTTTCAGCTGGAGCATTTTTGAATCCTAGTGTTTATTTTAGACTGAAACTTAGTAAGCAAGTTGAAGTTAATTGAGAAATGCTTTTAAATAATACAACAATTGTTAACATTAACGTGATGCAAGATCTCTTAAGCTCACAAATAGATCTTTATAAGTTGTCTTATAAGGATTTTGGAATGTCGAATTGCTATTCGACAAAAAGGAAAACTTTCTCCAGATATTAGTTAGTTTTTTCTTATTTGTTGAAATTTAATTATTACTTTATTTTGTTTATAACGCTACTTTTGTTATCTTATAACTTACATTTTCTTGGTAGGATCAATTCAGAAATAGTATTCCAGAATTGAAAAGTTTTGCAATTCAGATTTTAAGTTAATGTGTGAGTGCAATAAGCTGTGAACAAAACTGGAGCACATTTGAATTTATCCACTCAAAAAAAAAAGGAATAAATTGGAGCCTAAGAGATTGAATGACTTGGTTTTTTGTTCGATACAATTTAAAGCTTCGGGAAAGGTATGTTATTATCATTATTAATTTCGATATAATTTCTTATAATTTTATAATAATTAAATTATATCCCTTTTTATGATTATTGGAAATGTAAATTGTTGGGAATTGTTGGAATTGAAAATTTGGAAATGTGAATTGTTATGAATTGTTAGAATTGGAAATTATTTTATGAATGTTTTGTGATTGTTGGGAATTGTTGGAATTGGAAATTAGTTTATGAATGTTTTGTGATTGTTAGAAATGAGAATTGTTGGGAATTAGAAATTGTTTTATTCATCTTTTGTGATTGTTGAAAATGTTAATTGTTGAAATTGGAAATTATTTTATGAATGTTTTGTGATTGTTGGAAATGAGAATTGTTGGGAATTGTTGGAATTGGAAACTATTTTATTCATCTTTTGTGATTGTTAGAAATGTGAATTGTTGGGAATTGTTGGAATTAAAAATTGTTTTACGCATGTTTGAAAATGTGAATTGTTTGGAATTGAAAATTATTTTATGAATATTTTGTGATTGTTGGAAATGAGAATTGTTGGGAATTGTTGGAATTGAAAATTGTTTTATGAATATTTTGTAATTGTTGGAAATGTGAATTGTTGTAATTTGAAATTGTTTTATGCATGATTTGTGATTGTTAGAATTATGAATTTTGGGAATTGTTAAAATTATAAATTATTTTATGCATGTTTTGTGATTGTTGGAAATGTGAATTGTTGAGAATTGTCGGGAAAGATATGTTATTATCATTACTATTTTTGATATAATTTCTTATAATTTTCTAATAATTAAATTTTATTCTTTACTAGGAGTCTTAATAGTACAAGTAGTTCAATTGATCCAATTTCCGTTGATAACATCGATCTTTTAGCGGATTGGGTTTCTAAAAAACCGAATTTGGTAGATGCCAATGAATTGGAAGATAATCTTGGATGAGAAAGTATTGACATGTTATTTGGTTCATTAAATTTGAATGATAATGATGATGAAACTCTTCTCAATGATGAGGATTTTGTACCAAATGATAACTGAGATCAGTGCAGTTATACCGAATATCCTCCCATTGACGATTGAATTTCGTTTAAGGTTTTTTTCTCTTCTTTTAATTTTACTTATACTTGATGTTTATCAATTTATGTTAAATTATACATATGTGATGTAATTGTAAATGTTTTTGTTTCAGGTTTAACATCAACTTTATTATTTCCTCGTCATGATAAAATTATAATAGTTAAGAATATTTATTGTTCTTTTTATTAGATGTTTTGATGTAATTATTATTTATTAAAATGATGAAATTGTAATTGTATTATTGTAATATTTTAAATACTTTATATTATCCTTATTTTTATATTGTATTATAATAATTGTCTTTTTTCAATATTAATTATAATTATTATTTATATTTAAAATATTTAAAAACTATTATTATTTCATATTAAATTATTAATTGTGATTATTATTTATTATTATGATTTTTAGAAACAGATTTGATGTAAACTTGTAAAGTATGCAGTATATAACGGTATAATATATCAATGGACTATTTTACAAAATTTATAAAATTTTAGAAACTATTTCATAAATTTTAAAAATTACCCGAAACAATACCCGGTATTGATCGATACTGATAAAGTACTATACCAAAACTCGTTCCAGTACTAAGTCCGATACGGTATTCGCAGCTTTAGTTGCAAGTACTTAAATTTTTTGTCTAATGCAGTAAGTGCATCAACAAACTGGGAAAGATTATCAAGACATTTGTGGCGTGTACAGATAGGGATATAAACATTAGCGTCATTTCCACAAGCAATACTGATGATACAAGCACTAGTTAAGATATAACATTTATTTAAGAAGCATAGATACACAGAGAATTTGAGACCAGATACAAACCGTAATTAACCTTGGCAAAACTGCGATTTATGTACACAATGTTGCCACCACCGCAGTAGACCATAATCACATTTTTTGTATGACGTATCCATTCCATTTTTCTCCTAGTCAAAGCCGAGTGCAATTCCCACCACATATCATACGTGTGATTGACCAAGCTTGAAACACAAGCTTCCAGTGTTACCGTTCAGCAACATATATGCCATTTTTACATGCACCTCGAACACAAAGACAGCCGTTTGAGGATGCTATATAAATCTCTTTTAGCAGCCTCATAACTAAGTTGAGATTGAACAACAAAGATTTACACGGGAACCACATCACTGTTTTGATTGTCGTCACACGTCAAAATAATACCTTCAACATAGGTAGGAAGGAGGCAGCGAAACCATTGACAACCTGTTGATTCAGGCTCCTGAGGTGGAACAATCATGAGAACATTGTCGTGGCGTCGAACCACACCCATCACACTCACAGTGCTGCCTTCTTTGATATACCTGAAATGCCACAAATCTTGAAAACGATCAGTTTTACGCAACTAGCTCCAGAAAAGTAAAATAAATCTCGTGGTCAGAAAGAGATGCCACTTCACTTGCAACACTAGGTGGACAAACGGCCAGGTACAAACACATTAATAAATTCGCTATACAGTTTAACTTCATACCCTTCTTTGAGGCGCATTATTCGGTCATCACTGGAAAGTTTTCGATCAGATAGCCAGCGCAAGAAGTTTGGAGATAAATCTCTATTCTCCTTAACAACATCTACTATTGTAGCTGGTTTGACAAATGGAGCAACTTTGGCTCCATTACCTGCCTTCACTAATGCTCTAAGGCCAGATTGGAAATCCGATATGTAAAAATCAGCCACATATTTCTGCTCACCAAAAATTATGGGTCATAACAATGAAAGCACCTTTTATCCTAAAAACGTTCCCACCTAGGCAATGCTGTACTAGACTCAAATATTCGTTAGATTAACTAATATATCTGAACTACACACAAGTACAGAAAAATTAAGCCTTCTGCAAGGGACCAATGGGCTATGCATCGATTGAGAATTCATTATTTAGGGTCAATCCAAATGTTTAACTTTCAACTTCAACCGAGTTGTCATCATGCGTGTGTTTCAGGCTTTAAGTTTGCTGTAGAAATTAGAGTGAGTTTATCTGCCTTTTACATTATATCAATATGCCGACAGCCTGATTAAGGTTGAAGATCCAGAATTTCTAAACAGCAACGTGCTAGTCACCTTCATATCTATATTTCAAATGTAAATTAAGAATGTGCTGTTTGTTATACTCCTGCTAAACCTTACTAGTAGATGAAGTTTGCAAACCAAACTCTTCAATTCATTGAAATTTACAAAGGCTGAACATTCATAACCTAACAAACTGACCTCTGAGTATCTAGATCCCCACGAGAAGAAGCGGTGCTTTGGATGAGCCGACTTTCCACCACACCCACGATATTCATACAATTCTGTAGAAACAAACACACATCTCGGTACCCTCTGGTAAGATGATTCCAAAGCTATACTGCCACAGGTGACAACCTACAAAAAGAGATGCATTCAATCTTCATAACTACCTATTCCACTAAGTTCCAGTCAGTTTTAGAAATAAGCTAACTAGATTATTGAACAATGAGAAATGAAAGCGGGTTTATATAATTAAACAGGAGACAAGACTGTTAAAATGCTGCTTCATAAATGAATTTCAAATGACAATAAAACTTGAATGCCCCTAAAAGTTCTCCATCCCTGAAAAACTTTCTCAAATTAACAGCTTACGTATTGACAGAGCCCCACCTGAAAAAACGAACTTTAACCTATTAAATCAATTGCGGTTGCTATACTTTTACTTCCTTATTTCGCAAGGTTTAGCAATATTGATTTTCAATAATGTTAAAGGCAGGATTCGGTGGCCACTTGTCACATTGATTTCTTTTCGTAGACAGCACTAGCTGGACTCCTAATTTTTTGACAATAAAGTAAGCAAAGTACCGAGTAAAGAAACTTGAAAAGATATTATCTTAACCAACATCAATGCACAAGCATGGATTGACAGATCTAAATCGTTGTGTGCAATCCAATGCTATGCAGGAAAATAAATCCCTACAAAAAGTAGAGAAGGTTTAGATTCAAAAAGGAGGTAGCAGCGCATTCAGACACGAAATTTGATGAATACCACATATTCCTATGGTCCAATTTTCTGATGAATACCACATATTCCTATGGTCCAATTTTCTTTCTTTTTTATTTTTTTATTTTGATGAGACCCATCTTTTAATGCTCAAAGACGAGAATTACACCAAGTACTGCAAAAAATAGAGATAAGCTTTAGCAGTAATGATAATAGTATGACTTAAAGAAGAAGAAAGGCAAAGGAGAGAACAACAAAGTCACTGAAAATCGTCATCTTAGTATAAGCTTTTAACCAAAACGAAATTTGTCAAGAAAATATTATCATATACATATCTACTAATCAATACCCAACGGATTGCCGTCATATTCAGATCGTCTAGGAATATTCTGTAAATAGACTACGGAATCAACAAGCAAGCTACTCAAATGTCTAGAAGCCAAATAATAAATCTTTATAAACAACCAAATTCCGTCGTAATCCCAAACATAAAAGTTGTTATAGACAAAGAGGCGCATAGAAAGAGACAAGAGATTTACCCCAGTGACCTTGATATACTGTCCATCAATGGCTTCTCTGAGCTCGGCATCCGGGTGTCTCCTAACAAACTGTAACAAACCTCTTCTTCCCCATACACAATTCCAGACTAACCCCAAAATCAGGGGCACCAAAATGCCTCCCACGGCAACCAAAATTACAGCTTTTTTCACGGCAACCATCAAAAAAATCCCAATCAACAAACCCATCGCCACAACCACCGTCACCACCCACATTACCACTCTCGAAACCCGGAACCCCACCTTCGCATTGTCGGTCAAGCACGTCACTGCCGACCCGTAAAGCGCTTTGCTTGACCCGGAAACCGAACCAGAAAGAGAGCCGGACCCAGTGTGCTCTAGCTGACCCGACGACCGCCGGTGGCCGGAGGAAAGTGGGCCGGAGCCCAATGGACCTGAAGTGATAAGGCCGGTGGGCTGGAGAGGCATCGGAC
>JANIIA010027539.1:0-12622 GCA_027478495.1 Erythroxylum alaternifolium | reverse complement strand
AGGAACAAGAGAAGAGACATGTTTGAGCAAGGCTATAAGCAAGGAAATCAAGGTGGGTACATGTTTATAATAGAGTACTAAGCCATTAAATGTTTTCTTTGAATCAAGAAAGTTTGATGATTTTAATTGCATCATAAGTGTTGCATCTATTGTTTCTTGAATGCATTGAGAAATTGTTATATGTTTGCTACATGAATTGTGTTGATGATTTATGAAAACATTTTGAAAATGTTTCTTTCTGAAAAGATCCAAGTTTATGAAATCATGTTTCTAAAATACTTCATGTCTATGAAAAGCAAGATTTCAAGAATTGCCATTTTGGGCAACAAGTTTACAATTTATGAATTATGTGTTATGTGGGTTTGTGGTGGTCTCCTAAGTTCTGTCACGTGCACGTTGACCAATAAAGGCTTCTCCCTCCTGCCCGCTAGTGGCATGGAGCTCCTTCATAAACTCCCATAAGTTCACAGCTACGCTAGACCATTAAGTGGAATTGCAATAGTACGTTCTGTTCACGGCTACACAGGACCCTTATGGGAAATGTGTAGTACGTTCTGTTTTGGATCCACCCAAACCATTCTGATGTGTTTATGTACTCATGATATGTTTGACAAGATGGATGCATACATGATTTGTACTATTGAGAATTGCTTGACAAATTGAGAATTTCATGAAATAAGTGTTTTTATGATTTTTTAAATACAGAATTACTATGGTTATGAAAAGGTTTAATGAAAATGAGTTTTAAAAAAGGGTTTTTGCTTATTTCTCGATTATAAATTTGTTACCCACGAGCTTTAAGCTCACCCCCTTTATCCATCCCATCTTCAAGTAAAGAACATGAGATCGAGTGAAAGAGGTCAAGGCATCCCTTCAAGTTGCATATTTTTGTATTTTAAGCTAGATTTTGTAACAATGAGGCCTTTAGTTACATTTCAAGTATTATTAGTTCTAGTATCCTATGTATTTCGGAATTATGGGATATGGATGTATTGTGGTTTGAAATGTCATTACGACTTTGTAAAAAAATTCTTATCTTTTGATGTTAATAAATTATGAATTATGTGTGGATGCCATTGAGTGGAAATGTGAATTTGTGTATGGATAAAGGATGAATTGAAATTAGGGATACTTGAGGAAGTAATTGATTTGAGATGACGAATTTTTGAACAGGAATTGTGGTTACATATAAGTAAGATGTTTTTATTGGATTAAACTCACGTTTTATGATAATCTGTCCAATGTTAGCCTCCAAAAACGGGGTCTAATAGGAATGGATTTATATAGGGTATCAATCCAGTGTCAGCATGTTGGAACTATTAATTGAAACATGTATCAGGGAACATTTACTCAAATAAAGAGTTTACAGTGATATCATCACTTTTAGATGTTTTTATAGAGTTTGGTGATTAAACTGGCGCCAGTAGTTTGATGGAATAGCTACCCATCAAGTCTTAGCACTAAGATGAAATCTTGTGTGCTAATCACCATATAGAGTAAAACGGGAGATCTAAAAGGAAAAACCAACATAAGGGCAAAATGGTAATTTTACCCTTTATTGAGTGGATGACTATAATATGGTTTATAATAAAGTTTGCAATTGGACATCTTATTTGAAACATGTATTCTCATAATATTTAGTAATTCAAGAGTTTAACCAATTGTCTTTGGTGAAATGACATTTAGTTAATAAGCTGGAATTAATTATAATGAGTTATTGGAGCTTGAATTATATAAGTCCAATTAGATTCCTTACTTGGCCTCAAGGAAGGTTATCAAACAAAGTAAGAAATATAAATAGAGGTTTTAAAGCCCATGATTGAATGTTTGGCTTACTTTAATTAGAAGCCCAAATCAACATTTAATATTGGGCTTGACTTTGGTTTGATTTGATTAATTAGATTAGTTAAATTAAAAAAATGTTATTAAAGAAAGAAGGAGGGCATATTTTAGTTTTTTTTATCTAAATGTGTAGCTGCACATTTAGCATTGCGTTGCTAAATTAAAGATGGTTTCTATCATGCTTTATCATCATTAAATGGAGTAATGATCGTATCATTAAATGGTTTAATGGTTGTCTTTTAATGATGACATATAATGTAACCTTTTAGCATTCATTTCATTAAAAAAAGGAAGAGGTGCATTTGATGTAGTCTTTTTTCTTTCTTTCTTCCATAACCGAAAATTAGAAGGTCTCATTTAGGTTATTGATCTTTTCATATAGCCATCTTAAACAAATAAGAAGAGTCTCATTTATTATGATTGATTAAAGAATGAAGTGATGCATTGGATGCACATCACATCTTTCTTTCATGATAATTGAAATTGACAAGGAGAGCAAGAAGTGTTCTTGCATTTGTTTTAACTCACTCTCTCCTCTTATGCATGAAAAGAGTCTCATTTTTTAGCTTCTTTCTTCTAAGAAAAATCTCCTCAAAAATATTTCTTCTCCTTTCCCACTAAAGGATCTTGATAACTAAGTTGTCCAAGAAGAACAAGTGGTAGATCAGATTGGCCAGGGATACATCAACAAGGAGAGGATACATTGACAAAGGAGAGGATACAAAAGTGAGGAGTCAAAGATGTAGCAAAGAGTCGGTATATTTCAACCACCTTGTTCTTATGTAAATTATTTTCCTTACATCGTACATATCATGTATAGCTAAAACATGTTGATTTGGATATGTTATTTCTGCTGCATTTTGATTTAAAAAAATTTTTGAAATCTACTGTTTAACCAAATATTAAATGCTTTCATTTTCGATCCAGCAATTAATATCAGAGCAATATTCTTACACATGATTTCGGTTCCTATATATGATGCATGGTTGGAAACTAAATGTTGTATGTTGCATATTTTTATGTGCTAGAAACATATATGTGTATGTTTTTGGACAGTTTATGCCCCAGATATTCACAATACGCAGCGGAATGGACCATAGGACTTTGTGTCTTATACTTGGTTAGCCGAAACTACACAAGAAGAAATATAACCGAAATTGTCACAAAGTGTACGGAATTATCTCTTGATGTGGATTGGTATTTGTTTTCAGAGTTATAGACATTACAAGACACGAACATCCTCTATTGGTATCCACATGAGGATGAACGATACAGGCAATGGCTAATGTGTGCTAGAATGTTCTAAAAGACTTTAGAAAGTCGCACAATTTTTCTCTCGAAAGAAGAACGAACGGCTAGGTTTAGATAGCTAGGATTTTCGTGTACTCTCTAATGAGACATAAGTTCTCTATTTATAGAGAAACCCTAATCCCTATTCCTATTAGGAATAAAAATTTCTTAATCCTAAACCCATTATAATTATGGAAGCCTAATAAGTTTCGGCCCATATTATATCTTATATAATAAAAGGCCAATAACTTAATTCAATCTAGTACAATAAATATGTCCACATATATTTGTTCAGCGCCTAATAAATTAGGCCCAAGAGAATAAGCCCAAATCACATCACTCTTTATATGTGACCGTGTAGACTCGTTTGATGTTGGCAATGATCCTTATCACTCTTTAAGGTCCATAACTCATAAGCGGCCTCTAACAAGACTTTATGACTACCTAAATCAAAAGAGGATCGGTAATTTGATTTAACCTATAACTATGGTTACAAACTCAGTCCCTTTGTAACATGATATTAAGATCAATCGCAAGGCATAGTATATGTCAACCTTTGATTAATCATAGTTTCCTGATTCCCAAGTTGACTGACTATAACAAATGACATTGATGACCCCTTATCAATTCATTTGAGCACGGCCATGTATTTCTTCAGTCATACTTGTCAAGAGGTCCAAATGATATCTTTCTCATTTAAGAGAGGTACAAATCCCATGTTCGTCATTCATATGCCTCTGTATGATTCATTTAATGTCCAATATACGACTACTTGTTATCCGATTAAAAATAACTTAGTCTGATGTCAAAACACTGAATTCTTTATATAGGGACCGAACGGGCTGGGTCATGTGGATGAAGGGTTCGAAGTGGAAGATCCAAGTCCAAGAAGTTCTTTTTAGGCCTCAAAACCGTGCAATTTTATTTATATTCTAGGATGGACAATCAAATGTGGCCTATTAGTTCACGAGATGAATTGACAAATGGATGTAAATAGTATTGGATATTATATGATTGTATGCCATTTAGAAAATTGCCAAACCCTAGGCTTTTCCATGCATTCATTATGTATGATATATATAATGAAATAATATAGGATGGATAATAAATTACATCTAAACAAGATGGTATTTATTAAAAACTTAAGGACCAAGAAAGATTAAGTAGGAGAGGATGCTCATGTGAGAGTCCACAGTCTCCATACGATGGCCCATTTGCAAGTGGTGAAGTGTTACTCCCTATCAGAGAACATGAATCCTAGATCTTGCATTGGTTCTCCTAAAGGATAAGTCTACTCATTGGTAGCAAATGTGACCTCCCACTGAGGCATTGTTTGCAAGTACCTTTAGTAGATGAATCAAATGGTTACACACTCAACATATTTTATCAATAACCTGCCCACTATAGCTCTATTGGTAAAAGTATGGATCAAATTATGGCGTTCTCAAAAAGTTGGGCATGAAGATGCTTGGTAGTTTTTTGAGTGGGAGGGTCCTAATTTTTCTTTTAATGGATAAGATGACCCACCGTCACTTAGTCTATTATAGATAAGAAAAATAACTATCATATAAAGTTTTAATTTTTTAAAGTTTTGTTAAATTTATCATCATACATATATGCATCATGATTTTATCCAAAGTTCCAATAATGATGACTAGTATGCTCATGTTTTAATAATTGATATTTTCAGACATAATCAACCATAATATGAATCCACTCACTTTGCTCTTGACTAATAACATATTTGAAAATTGAGAGAATTTTAATGAATGGGGATGTAACCTTGACGTTGTTCTTCAATATGAACGAATTTTATGGGTATTAATGGACCATGAGCCTGTACCTCGGGGTGGTAATTCAACTTCTAAGCAAGTCCAATAATATGAGTGATGACAGAATGCTAATAAGACTTGTAAGTGTTATATCCTAGCTTCTATCTGCGAAATGCTGCAAAGGCAATTTGCTTGTACGAAAATTGCTACTGAAATGATCATCACTTACATGAGATGTTTGGTGTGAGGACCAAGTCTGCAAGAGTGAAAGCTATTCAAACTTTTCATAATCTCAAACAAAAACTTGGTAAACCGGTGCGGTTTTACATGTTGAAGGTAACCTCTTTACAGTTGCTGAGGCTGAGAAGCTTGGGGTAGATATGGATGCGAACACACAAATGATTATGATCATCAATAGCTTAAACTCATCTTTTCGGCAATTTAGGTTGGACTATGAGCTCAACAGCAAGTATTACACGTTGAGTGAGTTGATGAATATCCTTCAGTGTATGGAGGAGATATTAAATATCAAGGCTTATGGGTAGAAGTTAATCTAGTATCTTCTTCTAAGCCCAAGACTAAGGCAAGCAAAAGAAGAATGGTCCAATGAAAAAAAGGATCAAACAGGGGTCAAGGTCTAACCCATGAA
Organism: Erythroxylum alaternifolium; assembly: GCA_027478495.1. Classification (NCBI taxonomy): domain Eukaryota; kingdom Viridiplantae; phylum Streptophyta; class Magnoliopsida; order Malpighiales; family Erythroxylaceae; genus Erythroxylum; species Erythroxylum alaternifolium. The sequence continues at coordinate 7,069 of JANIIA010027539.1, read as the reverse complement.
AAAGAAGGCCAACGCGGACAACAAGGGAAAGTGTTTCCAATGTGGTGAGTAGGGTCACTAGAAAAGAAACTGTGTGGTCTACCTTGAGTCCCTCAAAAGCAAACAAGATATGGGTTTCCTAAGTTTGTTAGGAACTAGAAATGTGGCAAATTTTGATTCTTATATTTTAGATTTAGGAGCCACTAACCATGTTTGCAATTCTTTTGCAAGGGTTCCAACAAAGGAAAAGACTACATAAAGGCAAGTTTCAAGTCAAGATAGAAGATGGATCCTATGTTTCAGCAGGATCAGTGGGAGTAATTATCTTAGACTTTCCTAGTAGTCATTGGTTATATTTGGAGGATGTATGTTAAATCCCAGCGATTGTAAGGAACATGATTTTTGTTTTTTGTATAATAAAATCTGGTTATTTCTTATATTTTGAAAGTGTTGTTTCAATATATGAGAGTAAGGATTTTATTTGTAATGCAATATTTAAACAGGGATTGTTCTTTATATAACCTATGACAAGCTCACTAAAGACCACAATATTAATAAAACCAAGACAGTTAAATGACTCTAACATTAATTCAAAATATCTGTGGCATTTAAGAATGGGTCATATCAATCAGAAAAGACTTGGTAGGTTAGTGAAGGATGGGATCCTTACAAGCTTAGATAATAATCCATTACCCACCTGCGAATCTTGTATTAAACGAAAAAATGACCAAAGCCTCATTTCCTTCCAAAGCAAACAAATCTGAATCACGTTGGACCTGATATACACTAATGTGTGTCAGCCCATAAATGTACAAGCTAGAGGAGGTTATGAATACTTCATAACCTTTATAGATGATTAGTCTAGATATGGCTATCTGTATTTGATGCACAAAAAGAGTGAGTCCTTTAAAAGGTTCAAAGAATTCAAATCTGAAGCTAAGAAGTAATTAGGCAAGCCATTAAAATAACTTTGATCAGATCGAGGTGGTGAGCACTTTTCTGGAGAGTTTCAGCAATTCCAAATTGACAATGGAATTGTTTCCAACTTGTCAGTTCCCATAACACCTCAACAAATTGGTGTAGCTGAGAGGAGGACTAGGACCCTATTGGAAATGGTGAGATCAATGATGTCCTATAATAGCCTTCCAGAATCGTTCTGAGGATATACCATACAAATGGTAACTTTTCTTTTTAACTTTGTTCCATCAAAATTAGTGCCTAAAACATCCAGGGAGTTGTGGACTAGACAAGTGCCTTCATTGAGGCACTAGAGGACTTGGGGCTGCCCAACCCATGTTTTAAGGCCTGAATTCATAAAGATGGAACTAAGGTCAGAAGTATGTTTATTTGTAGGATATCCTAAAGGCACACAAGGGTACTATTTTTACAGTCCTCAGGACAGGAAGGTGTTTGTGTCGACAAATGCGACCTTCTTGGAGGAAGAATTTGTGAGAAATCAAAAAGGAAGAAGTGAAGTAGTACTAAAGGAGTTAGCTATTTCATCCAAACTAAGAGTTAATTTGTATATAGAAGAATAAGATTCAACAGTCTGAATATCAAGTCGTGCCTAGACGTAGTAGGAGGGTTGTGAGACAACTATACAGGTATCTAGGTCTAGGAGAAGGCATAACTGCTATCTCGGACCAAGAAGAAAGGAATCCTATTACTTATACACAGGCTATTAATGTTGTTGATGCAAAAAAATGGCTCAAGGAGATGGAATCGAAAATAGATTCCATATACAGCAATGAAGTCTGGATTCTTGTACGTTTACCACCAGATGTAAAAGCCATAGGGTGTAAATGGATCTATAAAAGGAAAAGAGGATCTGATGGAAAGGTAAAGTCTTTAAAAGCTAGATTGGTAGCTAAGGGATATACTCCAAAAATGGGTATAGACTACAAGGAGATTTTTTCTCCAGTTGCCATGCTTAAGTCCATCAGAATTCTTTTGGCCATAGTAGCCTATTTTGATTATGAAATATGGAAAATGGATGTCAAGATTGCATTTTTGAATAGGGATCTTGAGGAGATCATTTATATGGCCCAACCAGAAGGATTTATTGAGCCCGGTAATGAGTACAAGGTATGCAAATTGCAAAGGTCCATTTATGGAATTAAGCAAGCATCTAGGTCTTGTAACATTAGGTTTGATAAGTCTATCAAAACCTAGATGAGCCTTGTGTTTATAAAAGGATACAAGAAGGCAAGGTTACTTTCCTAATCCTATATGTCGATGATATTCTACTCATTAGGAATGATGTAGGAATGTTATCTATGATTAAGGGATGGCTAATCGAATAGTTCTTAATGAAGGATTTAGGAGGGGCTAGCTATGTTCTAAGGATAAAACTTATAAGGGATCGTAAGAACAAACTGATAGAATTGTCTTAAATAACCTACTACATATGGAATGAAACTTTCAAAGGAGCAAGCTCCTAAGACCCAATAGGTGGTTGAAATGGATGCATAACATTCCATATGCTTCAGTAGTTGGAAGTTTAATGTATGCTATACTTTACACTAGACTTGATATCTGTTACGCAATAGGACTGGTAAGTAGATTCCAGTCCAATCTAGGAATGGAGAATTGGACTGCAGTTAAGTGTATACTAAAGTATCTTCGTAAGAAAAAGAACTTAATGCTTGTTTACTTTGGAAGTAACCTTATTCCGATAAGATATACAAATTTTGATTTCCAATCAAATGTTGATTCAAAGAAATCAACTTATGGTTCTATATTTGTTTTAGGAGGTGAAACCATAGTCTGGAGGAGTATCAAGCAATCTTGTATTGATGATTTGACTATGAAGGCTGAGTATGTTGGTGCTTGTGAAACAGCAAAAGAAACAGTCTAGCTCTACAAGTTCTTGAATGATTTGGAGGTAGTTCCTAAGGCAGAAAAGGCCATTACACTTTATTGTGATAATGGTGGGGCAGTGGATAATTCTTAAGAACCTCGGAATCATAAAGCTACCAAACACATTGAGAGAAAGTACCATCTCATAAGGGAGATAATACAACATGGTAAGGTGAATGTGGTAAAGATTCTCATAGAGCAAAACCTTCTTGATCCACCTATGAAGACGCTTTCTCAAAAGAGTTTTGATGGTCACATAATAGGGATGGGAATGAGGGATATGTCTAACATGCCTTAGGGCAAGTGGGAGATTGTTGGAGTTATATAAATATAGTGCCCTGGAAAGCAAGTGTATTTACATATAACTTAATTTTCTTTTAGTTACTTTTTTAATGGAAATATTTATTATTAACAAAACAAAAGAGTTTGGCTTTATTTGTATGAGCATTATATATCTAGTCATAAGGTACTAAGATTCCTTTGTAAGTAATTTACATATACATGGAGATGTATGGAAAACATGTATATTATTACAATCTAAATTAATTGATTCACATTTCAATAATCAAGTTGGTCACTTGATTATGGTTTAGACTGTATTATTGTGATTTATCTCTGTGTAAGTAAAAGAGTTTACTTCAAGGGAATGATGAGTTTCATATCATGATAGTAGTTAAATATAAATAATGGCACTATTAAATAAATCCGGAATTAAGTATGTTTTAAAGAATAAACTGGGCCATTACTTTGATCTTAGAACATACACCTTAGCATTCTATTATTACGAACCACAATCTTGATAAGTGGTGTACTCTTATGTGTTTCATTATAATTCCTGATATGATCGGAATGGATTTGTACAGAGTAACAATCTAGTGTCTACATGTTGGAATTATTAATTGAAACATATATCAGGGAACATTCACTCAAATAAAGAGTTTTTAGTGATATCATCACTTTTATATGTTTTTATAGAGTTTGGTGATTAAACTGGCACTAGTAGTTTGATGGACTAGCTACCCAACAAGTCTTAGCACCAAGATGAGATCTTGTGTGTCAATCACTATATAGATTAAAATGGGAGATCTAAAAGGAAAAACCAATATAAGGGCAAAACGGTAATTTTACCTTTTATTGCGTGGATGGTTATAATATGGTTTATAATAAAGTTTGCAATTGGACAACTTATTTGAAACATGCATTCTCATAGTATTTAGAAACTCAAGAGTGACCAATTGTCTTTAATGGAATGACATTTGGTTAATGAGCTAAAATTAATTCTAATGAGATTAAATTAATTCTGGGCTTATTGGAGCTTGACATATATAAATGCAATTAGATTCCCTATTTGGCTTGTAGGAAGGTTATCAAGCAAAGTAGGAAGATAAACAGAGGCTTTAAAGCCCATGATTGAATGTTGGGCTTACTTTAATTAGAAGCCCAAATGAACATTTAATATTGGGCTTGACATTGGTTTGATTTAATTAATTAGATTAATTAAATTAAAACAAAGTTATTAAAGAAAGAAGGACGGCATATTTCATTTTTTTATACCCAAATGTATAGCTGCACATTTACCATTAAATTGATAAATTAGAGATGGTTTTTATCATGCTTTTCATCATTAAATGGAGTGATGATCCTATCATTAAATGGTTTAATGGATGTCTTTTAATGATGGCATGTAATGTAACATTTTAGCATTCATTGCATTGAAGAAAGGAAGAGGTACATTTGATGTACACTTTTTTCCTTCTTTCATCCATAACCGAAAATGATAAGGTCTCATTTAGGTTATTGGTCTTTTCATATAGCCATCTTAAACAAATGAGAAGAGTCTCATTTATTTTCTCCTTTATGATTGATTAGAGAATGAAGTGATGCATTGGATGCACATCACATCTTTGTTTCATGATAACCGAAAATGAAAAGGAGAGGAAGAAATGTTCTTGCATTTTTTTTGACTTACTCTCTCCTATCATGCATGGATAGCCGAAACTTGAATGAGAAGAGTCTCATTTTTTGGCTTTTTTCTTTTGAAAAAGTCTCCTCAAAATATTTCTTCTCCTTTCCCACCAAAGGATCTTGTTAACCAAGTTATAGATCAGATTGGTCAGGAATACAACATCAAGGAGATGATACATTGACAAAGGAGAGGAGACTAAAGCAAGGAGTCAAAACGGTAGCAAGGAGTCGGTATATTTCTAGCACCTTGTTCTTATGTAAATTATTTTCCTTATATCGTATCATGTATAGCTGAAACATGTTGATTTGGTTATGTTATTTACACTACATTTTGATTTCAAAAAAGTTTTGAAATCCACTGTTTAACCAAATCTTAGATGCTTTCGTTTTTGATCCAACAAAGTACATTTTAGCCTACCTAAGATATGGTCTAAGGCATGTTTTTATCACCCACTACCATAGAGTATATACCTGAACATCCAGAGGACATTCCAAAACATACCCTATGGCAATGGCATGTTAGAGCAAGCACTTCCACTTAATGGCATCATACAGAATAATAGAATACTTAAGAACTCAACTCCTCATTTAGAAGCAACTCTTCCATTTCATTCACTAAGATAATTTACATAGTAGTCATTAAAACAAAAATTTACATTACCAGAACATTTGAGAGTTAAGTATTCTTTATGCAAAAGTTTTACACGACATAAAAAACTACATAAAAATAGTCTATTACTCCTCAGATGTTAGCAGATAGACCTTTGAGTCGTTTCTCAATCCAAAATGTTCTTCTAGAGTATCTTAGGAACTAGGTCTCCTCTCTCGTACCTGAAAAGTCAAGTTACAATTTTGATGAGTTTTGCGAACTCAGTGATTAAACCGTCATTGATGAGTTCACTCTTGTCAAATACATATATATCTCACATATAATCAAATTCACAACATTCCTCATCTCAATAAGACATAATCAATGTCACACATTTCATATATTCCTTTCAGGCATAATTTGATCATGCATATTCCAACCAATCACATTATCAATAAATACATATATATGGCATATCACTTTATCATCACAATTTTAGAACTGGATTCATATTCTTATATATATATACAAATGTAGATGCATACGAGACTCCACATTTATTTTTATTTGTTATGATTGAGTGCCTTTCACTGTCCCATATCCCTTGTGGATTTCAGGCTCTTTTTAGATACTGTACCATACCCATTGTGGATACCGAGCTTATTAATCATGGAGCTAGGCTCTACATGCAAATTTTTTAGCTTTAAGCTCTTTCAGGCTGGCCACTCCAGTCACAATGCCTTTATCTAATCATGCATATCAATGTGATGTATCAAATCATAAAATATGCCGTCAAAAACATTTATTCATGATGCACAGTCAGAGTCTCATGTTCATCAGACCTAAGTCCAGCATTCATCACTTATGTTGAGTATTTAGATATCTTTCAGATTCATATGCAATTAGAAAACTTCCAATATATTCCCTTATATCAAACTCCTCAAACTATAAAAGTCTGGAATTATCACAATCATATCATTAACAGTTTAATAATTGGGAATTAAATAGAAATTTATCAATCCTTGTGAGAACATCTAAGTTACTCACTGTGCGCTCCAGATTATGCTATTGCTTGCATAGACCAACAATGTCAGGATGATGGCATTCATCTTAAGCGTCTAAAATCATAAAATTCACACATTTCATATTACAAAGTTGATCATTCAAATACATATTTAATCTTGCACATATCTATGTGCCATGTTCAATGCATGCTCAATGACTTTCACTAGTATATTTCCTTAATCATATTTCATAATTATTTAAACATTGTCACTTGGATATATCTTGTTTGCACTTAGGTTTACATCTCAAAATAACTTGATTATTCTAAATTCATCAATAAATCATTTAATCAACTTATTCAACATCCAATTAGGTTCATTTCAAGCCTCATTCAAGCTTAAATGCATTATAGGAAAGTACCTTATAATTAACTGTTTCAAATATCACCTAAAAGATAACATTTCATATCTAAGCCTTGCCTACGATCATGGTGGACATTGCCACAATTGTGACAAAACCTTATGCAATAGGCCATGTGTTGGGACCCCTCCCCGGGCGAGTCACGGCCCCGACATCCTACCTTACATCCGGACGCGTGTCCCACGAGGGAGGAACTCCCCACCAGGTCAAGCTTAAAACAAAACAAATTCATTTAACCTACCTCCAAACAAA
>JANIIA010027519.1:0-12625 GCA_027478495.1 Erythroxylum alaternifolium | reverse complement strand
CAAATAATGTTATATTTTAAATAATTAATGAATAATATTTTAATTAATTACATTGTAATTAACTAATTAATTAATTAATTACATCTTAATTATATTTTAATTAATCACTTAATTAATTATATTTTAACTAACTAATTAGATTTTAATTAGACTTTAATTAATTAATTAGATTTTAATTAATTAATTAGATTTTATCTTGATTAATTATTTTAATTAATTAATTAATTAGATTTTATCTTAATTAATTATATTTTATATTTTAATTAAATATTTTAATTAATTACATTTTAATTATATTTTAATAAATTATATTTTAATTATATTTAATTAAAAAATTAAAAAACATTAGTGTTGGTAGGAATCAAACCCATTCCTCCCATATATGGTGAGTATGGACTATTACCTAAAACTTGGGTATGAAAAAACTATTCAATCAATGATAATAACTAACCAACCATTGCCATTGATTCCATTCCCATTGATTTATTCCCATACCCCTTAACCAAGCACCCCCTAAGTGTCAAGCTGTAATGTTATTTTTCAAATTGTAGATATAATCTGCTCTGAGTTAATGTATACTGGATATAATAATAATAATGTGACTCATGATAATAGCAAAACTTTTAAATTTTTTAAAAATAAATTAGACTTTTCCATCTTATTGAATTTACAATAAAAATATGTCATTCCCTTCCCTTTTTAAAATGAAGGATGATTAAAAAAATTCGATATTTATAAGGTTGGAGAGAGTTATTTTAAACAAAAATGATCCAATCAATTTGAGCATTAGGCAGAGTTATTTAGATAAAAAGATCAGAATTTTAATTGAACTCAACAACGTTTTTTTTTAAATGAATGAATATTGATTAACTTTAGCAAAAGCTAGAACAATAATACAACATTACAAAATGATATCCAAGATGTAGTTAATTAGAAACTTAGAACAAGATTGGAGGTGCCTTACAAAAGAAAACTTAGAAAGGTAGAAGCAAGATAGACCGTCTAATTGGAGCAGCCAACTCAGATATTCCATTTGGACTTCATTCCAGGGGAGAGAAGGAGATCGACTTTTTTTTTCAATAATTGCAGCTCTAATCCAAGTTTAGGATCTTGTTTGCTAGCTAATGCTTGTCTTCCCCGATTTGCTTATATACTCTACAATTTTTTTTGGCTCCAAATCGTTTAGATGGTGGCGGTGAAAGCAATTTGAACAAGATTTCATTTCCTTCTCCAGATTTGGTATGGTTAATAAATCAATTCATAGTGTGGTTAACCGCATCACCGTATACTGAATCATGCTGCATGTAGATTTGGAGTAATCACAAGAGAAAAATAGATGGTTTCTATCTTCATCAACATTTTTACATAGAACACAAGTGGTCTCTATTGAGAATTTAGACCTCCTAAACTCACACTTAAGGATATTTTATAGACAAAAAATAGTAGAAAATAGAGAAATAATAACAACACAAGAAAATTTACGTGAAAACTCCCAAACCGGAGAAAAAACTACGGACACCAAGAAGAAAATTTACTATATGAAAAATTCTTACAATCACACAATTTTTCCTCTCGTCCAATACCCTAATACCCCAATACACCCACAAAGAAATACCTAAAACAAACTCTCCAACTCTCACCTCAAAATAGGAATTTAACTAGAGTTAAATTTGTCATACAAATCTTTAACTTGGTATTAGTGCACTAACTAAGGAGGTAACACCCTCCTTATATAGGCAAGAGTCTTGCCCCAATTGTTTTCTCTAACCAATATGGGATAAACAAAGGAGCCAAACTTAACAATCTCTACCTTGACGACTTTGGCTGATCCCACAACCACACTCCACCTCAATAAAAATCTCCTAAAAATAACATAACTATCAATATAGAGAATTATCATGCTTCAAAGCATTATGCGCCACCATAAAAGCATACCCACTCAGAATAAACCAATTCCAAGCATTTCACTTCGACACATGTCGAAAATAACCTTGCTAAAAAATTATTGTGCAACTCCCATGTTTCTCTTTCCTAGAAGTTCATCAGCTATCGACATAAATTTCACGACACACCTTGCATCAATGTCAAACTAATGCCCTTGTGCAAACTTGTGTACCCGTTAACAATAACATATCCTCTATCATGACAACTTTAGGATTAGCGGCATGCCATGAGGATGAAAATGCCCCTTTTTAGAGAACAAAATCATCAATGGAGACAATGTTAGCAACATTGTCAGTCTCTCCATTAACTGACTCAGAGACTCTTGCTGAACCCGTTCCACCTCTCGGACAATTTTTCTTCACGTGCCCAGATTGTCCACATGTCCATCATACTAAATTTTTCTTCATGGAGTTCTTCTTCCTATATCCAGCTACCACTAGAGCTGAGTCTTCAGGAGGAACATTTCTTCCACCACCCAGTCTTCTCTCTTCTGAAAAGAGTTTTCCGGTAACTTCAGAAAGAACTATCTTTTTCTTCTCATGAATCAAAATAAGTTTCATGTGCTCATAGGAAGGTGAAAAAGACCAGATGAGTCTCAAAGTTTGATCCTCATTATCTATATGAACTCCAATTGCTTCTAGTTCAGAGACGATCCCATTGAGAACACTTAAATTATCTGAAATTATAGTACCTTCCCTCATCTGCAATGTATCAAACTACTCCTTCAGATACACTCTATTTGAGACACACTTTATTTGATACAATTGCTTGAGCTTTTCTCAGAGTTCTTTTGCCGTAAATATTCCATGCACATTCGCAAGGACATTCTTGGCCAAACACAGTCGTATCCCACTTACCGCTCTCAAATCCAGATCTTCCCAATCTTTATCGCTCATACTAGATTTGTCTGTACTAGCCGTTTTGCCAGTATCGCTAATAGTAGTGCTGATATTAGAGATTTGTCTACCTTTCAATACCTTGTGTAACTCCGACTGAATCAAAATGTCCCTGACTTGCACTTGCCACAAGTCAAAATTGATTCTCCCGTTAAATTTCTTCACCTCAAACTTGATAGGATTCGAAACCCTATTTTCTGACATTTTTTCTGTGTTTTTCTGCCTTGATGAATTTTACCATACAAATGAACAGTACACCAGGTAAGTTCCCAGGAAAGAGAGGTGGATCACAACGGATATACTTAAATATCGTCTTTTCTTAGCCAGAACTTTCCTAGACATGTATTTCCACACTACCACACCAAAGCTTCACCGCACCAAATGAACCTTTCTCAAGAAACTTTTTCTGATGTGGAAGATCAGTCAAAACTGCGACCACAGAGCATACTCAAAATTTTCATGAAAAACACACCTTGGCTTTGATACCAATTATTGAGAATTTACACCTTCTAAACTCACACCCAAGGATATTTTATAGTTAAAAAAATAGAAAATAAAGAAATAATAACAACACAAGAAATTTACGTGGAAACTCTCAAACCGGAGAAAAACCACAGGCACCGAGAAGAAAATCTACTATGTGAAAAATTCTTACAATCATACAATTTTTCCTCTCACCCAATATCCCAAAACACTAATACACCCACAAAGAAATACCCAAAATAAATCCTCTAACTCTCACCTCAAAAGAGAAATTTAACTAGAGTCAAATTTGTCATATAAATCTTTGACTTTGGATTAGTGCACTAACCAAGGAAATAGCACTCTCCTTATATAGTCAAGAACCTTGCTTCAATTGTTTTCTCCTATCAATATAAGACAAATAAATGAGCTAAACTCAACCGCATCCAAATCAAGATTTTAGTTTCTTCAACCTGCAACGACATTAGGGTTTTTCATTTTTCAAACATATTAAATAATAAAATAATTATGTGAAAAAAATAAAATTTAGTGGTGACAACTTCAATATGATATAACTTGTCACGTCACATATATATATTGATAAAAATTTAATTATAAACTACTTTAAAAAATTAAAAGTTCGTCACTTTTAAAATTTCAGACTAATATTACAAAATTAATTAAACTTTGAATATTTTACAACTAATCCATATTTATTTGAAGGAAATATAAAGAAGAATTTAGTTACTATCGTTTATAAAAGTCATAAAAAACTGATGATTCTTAGACTTGTTTTTTTCTTTTAGTGTTTGGACAACATATATAAAAATAATTAACTTTAAATGGTACTCTTTATGTTATATCTTGAAAATTAAAATATTGATCAAATTAAGATTCTAGAATTAGTTCAATTAAACTCTTTCTTAACTTGAATTTTATTTTAGATAATTGGTGACAATTTTGTTAATTTGAAGTCGATCACCATTTAATAAAATTATATTTAATAGAGACACTTACTAACGAATGCAGTGTAAAACGTTGTCACCTCTAATTTTTCATGTTCTAACTATTATTCTTCAACTTCTTTCTTTTATGTGTTTTTTTGTATGTGGAAGAACATTAACTAACGAGCTGAAGAAAGTGAACCATAGTTATTATATACATTTAAACCTTGGGTGCATTTTTCATATGGAACTCACAGTTTTCTAAGAACAAGAAGAAAATTAATGGGCTTAATTTCTTCTTTATCCATTTCCTTATCCACCATTCTTCCATATATCTCAAATAAAGGCTCTAAAATCCTCTCTCCAAAATGGTTGCCAAGCATTGATTCTTGGATGGCTCTTACTGTCGCTGCAACTGCTGTTCCATAGCTTTCACCATTATTCGTTTCCTTGCGTTCCCTCTCTACACCAAACATCACCAACCTGTCTAACTGGAAAGACCCTTCTTTCCTTACTTCGGCCTCTATTTCTTCCTTGGACGGTGCATAGAAATGTACATCATATGAGTCTAGCTTTTCCTTCTCAATTTCTCCCTGCAACCATGTAAGAAAATTGTCAGAAATAAATATTTCACATATTTATATGATAAACCATGTTTTTAAATGTGATTCTAATTGAAACTGTGCCCATTTGTGCCAAGGTCTATGGTCCAAATTGCTCTTAGCAAAAGAATGGTCCAAACTTGTTACTGAAAAATGGAACAACCTGGGAAACCAGAACGGCAAGAGATCTTGAAAGGAGTTCCCAGAAAAAAGAGTTGCCTCTATCAACATGGTCGGCACCTATTCTTCCCAGAAGGATCAACACCATACGGCCTCCAGCGATCACTTCTTCGGAACGCGACCGAAGGAACAATGAGAAATCTTCTTGAAACTGACTGAAGTAAGCTTGGGACACAAATGGAGGACTTGATTCAGAAATGTAAACGCTGTCTTTGTTAATCGATTCTCCTTCTTTGTCATAAAGGCCTGGAGGAACCTGCATGTATAGTTGTGGTTGAGTTTAAATATAGCTGGTCATAATTTGATTTATTGCACAAAATCACAAACTAGCTAGCTCTTGAACTAAACCCGAACCTGTGTGATTAACCTAACCTTGGAATCTTATCATGAACACTGTCAATTACCGGCTAGCTGTAAATGATTTGAAGAGGGATGAAGCAAAAGAGAAAAAGAACTAACCTGGGACAGCCAGTGTAGGCTAAAAGACGAGTAAACAAAGTGCAAGCAGTTATTAGGAAAAAGTCTTCCGTAAAATGAACCAGGAGAGCCAGCTATGAACAGGGATGGACACCCGCCACTTCTTTCTTTCTTGAGGTCTCGAAAGAAGTCAGGTAGGGCCTTAAAGACCGAGTTGAAGTCATTTGTCGGAAGATCGTTGAGGTGCACTTGAAACTCCGGTAGTGGCAGCATCATTTTACAGCTTACTGCTTCAATAGTCCCTAGAATATCTTTGACAAGGGATAATGTATTAGGACCCGAGGAGCAACCCAAATCAGCTATGCCAAAGCTTTTTGGTGTTAAGCTAAGATATGCTTCTTGCAGGGTGTCCATGGTAATGTGCTTGACCATGTCAGATGCTCTCTTCTGTTAACAAGTTTGTTGGATTAGCAACTTACCAAAAAAGAGCATAACTACAAACAGTGACTAGCAATAGAGAGGAGGAAACCTGGAGTGAGGAACTTTTAGCATAACTATGCTCGCCAATACCTCCTGTCATGTGAAAATGTTTCTCAACATCCATTTTGTTGCTGATTGGTTGTAAGTGATGCCCTTGTGTGGTAGTTTCCGAGCGGCGTCATCTGCTTTTAAAGGCAATTTTCAATCATGCACTTATTTTACTTTCTTTCACTGCTTCCTTTTTCTTATTTTGTATTGGTTTTCTCTGCAGCCAGCTTCAAGCCAAGCCAATTTTTGACTCCACCACTCCTTGTTTAATTACTCTGTGTATGTAATTCATAACAAAAATAATGTAGAAGATAATTGAAAAAGAGAGAGTAAGACGTGATTTAAGGGTTTATCTCACTTTGTCAATATAAAGTTCACAAATTTTTATTAAATCTATGTGTGTTTTATATAAAAATAAAAGTTATTATTTATGGACAAGGCCTTACACTAGATAATTGTTACTGTGATTATATCAAAATATATTCTTAATCGATACTTTTTATATAAGCATGGATTGAAGTGTAACAATTATTTTGTTTGCAAACAGAGAGTAGTTGATATTTTGATCAACACTATATTATCATATGTGAGTCACTAGCGTCATAAGCACCTTCAGCCTTTATGAATATTGTCTAGATGATAGGCAACTTTTGTTTGTATGGTTGTTCCACGTTATGATTTTTAAATGGTGTGACTATAACACAGTTTGTTAGAAGAAATTATGAGTATGAGCACACAAACTTAACGTTGATTTCACGTTGTAACGAAAAAAAGAATTTAAAAAGTGAAATACCTCTCCAATGAACGTAAACTCTTATCTAGAAATAAAGTATAAAAAATTAAATACACAAATTAAAAAATTATATGCATAAATCAAAGATTTAGGTAAATCATAATTAATTAAAAGTTTCGATTATGTGGGATTAATCTGACACCTTTTATACGTTATCATTACAATATTATAATGTGTCTGCTACAAAAATAAAAACTTTTATTTATAATAATAGACTAGAAATTTAATATATATACACAAATCAAAGATTTAGATAATTCATAATAAATTAAATAATTTGATAGTTGTAATTGTAATTATATTAAAAGATAACCTTGGTAAGGCTTTATAAATATAATTATTAACTTGCATTGTTCACCAAAAGTATGGAATTGAAGTTTCTTTTTATATCGGTAAAATTTATGTTTGCTATTCTTCAAATTCGTAGTGCATAAATTGTTGAGTTCACATAATAATCTGATTTTAATTAATTATTAGAAGAATTAATAACACATAATAAAAAATAGATATGATTCAAGCGACAATTAAAAATTCTATCATTTTTCTATTTTTAAGCAATCATCTTCTTTAAATTTAATATTGATATTTAGATTTTGTACTAAAAGATGTTTATATTATTTTAAATTCCTTTAAAATATTTTTGATACTATAAACTTAAAAACAGGCTTTTACACGAATAACTCTAATATAAAGAACTATTGAAATTATATTAGAATAGGTATATAAAATTTATTAGGCATATAGTAATCAATCATATGACAATTTATATTAAAACAACTTATAGATATTTATCATATAAATTTTATAATAATGAAAAATAATGTGAAAATAACATATAAATGTTTGGATATTTTAAAATATATAATCCAAGGTGAATTTTTAATAATTTAGAATAAAAATAATTGTTAAAATAGACAAGACTACATAAGTAGTCGGCCTTCTTTAATTTTTCTTTTGTCTTTTTGATTGATTTTCTTTTGTTTATATAAGAGGGAGAAAAACAAGAGTTGGAAAATTCCTTCTTTTTATATGGGTATTAATAATGGCCCGTATGGTACATAATATTGACAGGGCATCGTGGCAATTAATAGTGCAAAACAAACATAACTAAAAAACTGTAATTTCGTTTAGATAACAATGGCAATGGAAATGGCAATATTTAAATAAATTTAAATATAATTGGCTTTGGCATTACTTTTTGAAATTGATATAAAGGTTTAAATACAAAAGAAAGGTGTAGAGTATTAGAGAAGCTGACTAAGCCAGTCTTTGAGTTCCTTGAGTGAAGCCTGAAGGCGACAGTAGGAAAATGCAGGGTCTGACTATGTTTTTCTTCTTTAACGCAAAAGTCATAGGCGTAATTGGATGTGTCCTTGCTAAGGGGGGCCTCATGATGCCAGACCACAATTGCTGTCTTGTTCATGGAGTTGCTATAAAACTTGTCCACTTGCGTTGCGTGTTGAGCGGCACTTCACTTGTGGTGTTGAGAGGGCAACTTTGAGTCTATCAAATCACGGCTCACTATGGTTGGGAAATTTTCGGATTCTTCTTGTCTATCATTTCTACACTACACTGCCACTGCTGCTGTACACTTGTCGAATGAGGGACGCCCCATGAACTGGCCAAATTGATTCATTTTGGTAGTGGAGTGGAAGTCACAGGCGCGAGCGTGAAATTGACCTTCCTTATGAGGCCTTATTTAGGTTCTTGTACATGTCATAGGAGTCGTAGCAGTCGCCCTATGTACGTGTCACGTAGCTTAACAATCGCCCTATTTTAAATAGAATTTATTATTTAATTTTAAATAATTTATCATTAAGGTTATTATAATTTTTCTGTCAATTAAAAATCTATAAACATAAACAAGCTTGCTTTTTCCGAGGGTGAGATATTTAAGTGATATGGACTCGAGCCGTCGAAATGGTAAGTACAAGTCCCTCGTAATACTGCCCAATGCCCACACATACAAAGTACAGATAGCTCTCTTTTCCCACTCACCGTCAAAGTGATGAGAAAGGAGTGAATCATATCATATACATTTGGTTGGATAGGGAGTGAAGAAGAAGAAGACATTTTATTGTATATGAAGATGCAACAATTTGAGATTATAAATGCATCAGATTACATACATGTAGGCAAAGTGGTTAATAGAATGACATAAACAGATAGTGATTATAAGCAAAATTTAATACATGAAAATTGAGATTATTTAGGTAAAAGCTGATTTAAGCAGTTACGGAAAGGGGGGGGTGTGGGGGGTCTCCTCCATTGTGTGTTTTGTCACCATCCATTAGAATTAGTACGGGCATACACACCGCACAAAGAGGAGCACCTAAAAGATAAAACAATAAAGAATGCGAAAAGTAAAAAAAAAAAAAAACAAGAGAAGGTTGAATCTTGAATGTTCACGAGTCTCGTGATGTCGCTGTATCACTTAACTTTAGCTGTTCTTTTTTTCTCTCTTTTAACCTTTTGCTTCTTCTGATATAACGCCAGACAATTATTATGTTTACTGTCCTTTAACAAGTGCATGCCTACTTTTCAACAATTATTGGCTCTCCAAGCCTAAGATTGTGGGAAATATTTGGTCTCAAATATTAATATTTCTTCGTTCAAAATTTTTTATATAATTTAACTAAATTTATATTTTATTTTATAATTAAAATTATTCAAAAATCAATTTATTATAAATATGAATTTTAAAATTATTCAAATACAAATTATTATGTAATTGATGATTAATAACAAATATTATAAAATAATTGTTTTTGAAAGAATTATAAATTATATTTTAGTCATCTTAAATATTTTATGAAAAATATTGAAATGAGTAAAATTATTAAAAATTTGACATCTCGTACCCTTTGAGAACAAAGTTTATGGTTAAGTTACTGTACAGTAAATTTGTAGTTGAGCTGCATATCACCCATTTTATTTTGAGATTACTTGAGAAATCAAGGTTTCAAAGGGAAATAAAGTTTGGAGTTAAAGGTCTGCATGACATTAATACATGGACACATAAGTTTGTGAAAAAATCCAAGGGATGTAGTTTTGCCATAGTTACTTTGACTTGATTATAACGAAAAACAACTGTGTTAGTAACTGTCAATCTTTCATAATTGTGTACTGTCAATCTTTCATAATTAAGACACAGGCAAAATAATTAAACGGGTAACAAATAAATCAACAATCGAAATTTGTTAACGCGATTCGGCACATCCGGCTTACATTTGCAAGGCCCTCATTTAACTTGATCACGTTCACTGAAGTACAATAATTTTACACAAGACTTTACTAAGCTGACACTATTTACTCCTTAACACTATCCACTTGTACTAATAGTCTTATACAAGATTTTACTAAGTTGACATTACTCACCCCTTGACGCTACCTGCTTGTACTCACATCCTGTGAAAGTATTTCACACCTAATAACACGATCACCTAGTGCTAATCTCAACAGGGAATTTTTACAACATAACAAAGAAAGATAATGAATACGAAAGTATAATCTTAAGTGACTGAAACAAGAACAATGTAAACAAAGAAATACTTGAGTTAAAAGAAAATACTCCCCTATATGTGCAACTTCATCAAATTGAAATCACAGGAAGTTGTTCAACAAGAATTCTGCTGTGAACCTTCGAATTAATCACTGAAGCATCCTACACATAGCAACTACAAAACTCATCAAACGAACATGTGTTTCATCACTAAAACATCCCAAAAATACAGATACAACAATAACTGATTTACTACTTGTTTTTCACTCTAAAAGAAAGATTGTACGACTATCCAAAATTTCACTTTTATGCATATGGAACACAACAATAAAGATTGCTCAAAATCACCAAAATTGCAGAGCCGAAGATAGCTCAAATTGTCAAAAATACTGCTATCAAATAAAAAAAAAAATGTTGCATTATCTTCAATAAAAAATGGTGATCTTATCTCTAACAAATCGTATCTTCTCTAGGAATTTATTTTTCACACCATCTTATCTTCAGGAATCTCACACAAGGAAAATTTCTTATCATAATGATATATCAAATATATCCAACTACAAATAATGCCTAAAATAATTAATTAGATATCTTGACCAATATCTTAATAGTTTGGCCAACTCCTTCAAATTTACCATTAGCAATTGTACAACGTCCGATGTCCATCAACATTTACAAAAAAGCTCCACAACAAGATCACATGTATAAATCATAATATCAGATGATATACACTTTCTTAAAACTCATTACTCATGTTTGATACAAAAGCATATTTTTCAAGTCTACAACAACAACAACAACAATATGATAAAAATCCTACTAATACGCTGAGTCTGGGGAGGTTCAATAGTAAGCAGACTAAAAAGGAAAATAATTAAAAATTTTATAAAAATAGGACACGATCTCTATGTGAGATCCTTTGTCAATATGCCAAAAATTTTTGTTGAAACTTATGTCCTCGGTAATTTTTCGCAGAGCCATATCATTCTTGATACATCACTTCAGTTCTTCTTAAACCTTCTTTTTCTCCTCTTACATTCTTTAAGTACAATCATCTCACATCTTCTCATTAAAGTGTCAGAGTGTTTCCTTTTAATATGTCTGAACTACCTAAGCTTTGTTTCTCTTAATTTTTTTATTAATATTAGTCACTTTTAATTTGTTCATTACCATTGCAATCCTTATATTATCTTTTCTAGTAAGATTGTACTTCTAATGAAGCATGATCATCTTTACCACTATTAACTTATGATTATGTACTTGTTTTATGAATCAACTCTACCCCATAGGAATTTATCATCATCATCATCAATACTCAGTTGAAGTCCCACTGAGGCGTAGGATTTGGAGAAGTCCGATAGTACGCAACCTTATTCCTACTTAGTAGAGAGGCTGTTTCTATCCCTTAGAAATTATTAGTAAAAATATAACTTAATTTAAGTATAAATTGTTTAAACCAATATTCTTGAAAGCAAAGTAAAAAGATAAAATGTTTGCCTTCTCTCCATCAAATTCTTGTGGGACTAAGTTACAATTTTTTTAATCTCTTTAATAAAATAAACACTATACCAAAATAAGGAAGTTTTAGACTCTTATGCCTAGACACATCTAATTATTGTCTTAGATAATCTAAGAATTAGTGGAGTTTTTAGACATTTATTTAAAACAACAGAAATTGTCTAAAAAATATACTAAAAAAAGTCTAAAACTTCTAAAATTTCCAATTGGCGGGACAAGAACTGGTGCCTTCTATAATTTGAAGCAAGTATGCATTCAAGAATAAAGATAAATTAATGTGATGTTTTAAACAAAAAATAACTCTTAAACATTTTTTAAAAATATTTAGAGACAAATCACACCTTTTTCTGGTTGTTGTTTTAACATTGTAACGCACTTTTAGCTATATTTCTTGATAAAATTATGCATGAGTTAGCTTTATTATAAATGTTGGTGATTCTTACATCACAAGATAACTTATTCAAATGTTATTAGTATCAGATTTGCGAGCACTTGCCCAGCCACGTGGAATTATCTAAAGTGACCATTTACCATCTCCTGCCTAAGTCAATATCTTAGCTCATTCCCTTCCTCCCTCCTTCCCTACGCTCCATTTTATTCTCCTTCCTCCACAAGCTTCTGCATACTAGCACTCTTTTATCATTTTCTTCATTTCACATAGTTTCCACTTCTCATTAGTACTGTATGCAGGATCACGAATATGCTCTTCTTTGCCTCGATTTGACTTAACCAGAATTTCCATAAGATGATGCAAACTGATTCTCCCTCCACAACTTTTGTTAACGTTCGCTTCGTTCTTGTTGGTTTCGATCCCACTGAAGCACGTGAGGTATATATAT
>JANIIA010027510.1:0-12625 GCA_027478495.1 Erythroxylum alaternifolium | reverse complement strand
ATAATAATAATAATAATAATAATAATAATAATAATAATAATAAAAATAAAAATAGTGTAGTTAATGATGACTATAGTGGATATTTTGGTCTTTTTGTTAGTTATTCCTTTGTCATTCTAAGTTTATGTTTTCAAACCAAACATTGACATAAAAATTCTTTAGCAGTAAACCAAATAAAGTAATACTTATTTCATTGTATTCCTCATATATTTTATTCATAAGAATAACCATTCCATTCCTGATCTATTTCAACAGGTGAACCAAATAGGCTGTTAGAATGGTATATAGACTGGAAACCGGTGATGCAGTTCTAATGATAATTATAGGTGAAAAATTGCACGAGCTTAGGAGCGACAACGAGAACTTGCTCTCTCAATTCACAGGTATAAACAACACCACGTACCTTACTGTTTCTTTACTTTCGAACTTTGTCAACGATCTTCAATCCGAAGGACTCTAATTAGTAGTAACTTTTATTGTCACGTAACAATTGAACAAGGATTGCGTTTAATTCAGGTATTCTTTGAAACATTAAGGCATAATAAACTCTTAAGATGATATATAAGTTGGAAACTGGTGATGTAGCTTCAATGAGGCTTATAAATGAAAAATTCCATGAGCCTAGGAGCGAAAGCGAAAACTTGTTTTTTCGATTCACAAGTATAAACAATGCCACGTACCTTATTGTTTCTTTAATTTTGAACTTTGTCAACGAACTTCACTATGAAAGACTCTAATTAGTAGTAACTTTTATTGTCACGTAACAATTGAACGAGGAATGCATTTAATTCGGTTATTAACTTTTATTGTATAGCTACATGGATAAAAGTTGGATGTCTCATAAGAAATGGTCTACTAAATATGTAGAAGGAGTTAAGAGTTTTATTCAATTTGTACAACATTAAATGGATGATGAATGTTTTTTCCATTGACTTTACATCGATTGCTTAAATGTCAACTTTCAAAGTCAAGATGTGGTATATAATCACTTGCTAATCTGAGACATATATAAATTCTATAGTCCTTGGCTTTATCATGGTGAACATAAGAAAGCAAATTGTAGTAGAAGTGGTGGTATAAGTTATGATGATAGTAACAATAATGATGTAGATGATTGTGATGTTAATGATGATGGGATTGATAAGATGTTACACGATTATGGGAATTATATGGAGACTATGAATAAAACAGGTATGCCTAACATAATTGGTAGTGTTACTGAAGATAATTTTAGGAAGTTATTGAACGTTGCTTAAGAATTATTATATCCAGGGTGCTCAAATTTCTCACAACTATCCTTTATTGTCAAGTTATTACATTTGAAGGTCTATAATAAATGCAATAACAAGTCTTTTAACATGTTAATTGACTTACTGAACGATGCATTACCTGTTGGACACAAATTGTCGAAATCTTACTATGATGCAAAGAAATTGTTAATGGACCTTGGATTATGATATATTTCAATTCATGCATGTAAGTATGATTGTGCATTAAAGGAAAGTAAAGATGTTCAAGAGTGTCTAATTTGTGGTATATCAAGTTGGCATGGGGACGATAGGTGAGGGAAAAAGATACCGAATAAAATCCTTCGATACTTTCGTATTAAACCACGATTATAAAGATTTTTATGTCAAAAAAACAACCATGGATATGAGGTGGCATAAATAGAAATGCATTGATGATAACATTATGCGTCATCTAGTAGACTCAACGGCATGGAAAGAATTTGATAGAAAGTTTCCATGCTTTGCATAGGATTGTCACAATGTTCGACTTGGATTAGTCTCAGATGGATTTATTCCTTTCGATAATATGAGTACTTCATACAGTATATGGCTGATAATTCTAATGCCATGCAATTTACCTCTATAGAAGTGTATGAAGGAACCTTTTATGTTATTATCTTTGCTTATTCCAGGACCTACAGCTCCTGGTAAGGATATCTATATCTATCTACATGCAACCATTAATTAATGACTTAAATGATCTATGGGAGGTTGGATTACAAACTTTTGATGTTGTTCAAGGCGAAATATTTATAATGCATGCCGCTATTTTATAGATTATAAATGATTTCCCTACTTATGGGAATTTGTCTGGCTAGAGCACTAAAGGGTATATGGCTTGTCTTGTGTGTAACCATTAAACTTATTCAATGAGGCTACAAAGTAAAATATGTTATACAGGCCATCGTCGTTATTTGGAATATGGGCACAGATGGCGAAGAAGTAAATTGTTTAATGTCATAGTAGAATTGGGTGAAGCTTCGTTACAATTGTCTAGCGATTATATTGTTTACCAACTATCACATTGGGTGATATTACACCTAGAAAACACCCAAGTAATAAAAAGTGAAAGAGAAATGATGTTGAACTCAACTGGACTAAAAAAAACATAATTTTTAATTTGGCATATTGGAAGGAATTACTTTTAAGGCATAATCTTGATGTGATGCATATTGAGAAAAATATTTGTGAGAATATTTTAGGAATTGTGATGGGAATTGATAGGAAATTGCAAGACACAATTAAGGCTAGACTTGACTTGGAAGACATGAATATTAGAAAAGACTTGCATTTGAAAAGAAGAGATGATGGGTCATACATTATTCCCTTTACTTGTTACATTATGTCAAAAAAGGAGAAACAATCTTTCTGTTAGTTTCTCCAATTAGGGAAGTTTCTTAATGGGTGTGCATTAAATATAGGTCATTACTTGAATGTTAAAGAGGGAAAAGTATTAGGGTTAAAAACCCAAGATTGTCATGTACTGTTACAATGATTACTTCCTGTTGAAATAAGTGAGTGTTTACAGAAGGATTTATCTATAACTTTCGGTCAACTGAGAGAGTTTTTAAGCAATTATGTTGCAAAACACTTAAAGTTGAAGAGCTTGACAAAATGGAAAAAAGACATAGCTTTGATTCTATGTAAGCTTGAATTAGTATTCCCCCCATCGGTTTTTGATGTTATTGTTGATTTGGCAATTCACTTACCATATGAAGCAAAACTCTGTAGACCGGTTCAATTTTAATGGATGTTTCTGATTGAAAGGTAATTCATATTAACTTTTACTTTTTAAAAAGTTATTTGTTATTAACAATTCATAATATTTTATATTTTGTTCAAGTTTTTATACTCTCATAAGCGCTATGTATGTAATAAAGTTTGACCTAAAAGGTCTATTGCAAAGGCTTATATAGCAAATGAATGCCTGACATTTTGTTTTATGTACTTAAATTGAGGTGGAGAAAATATTTAATAGGTCAGAATATAACTGTGATTTAAGGCCACTTGGTGTGGGTAAATATATGAAGTTAACTAAAGACAAATTCCAAATTACCCATTAGTATATTTTGAACAATTGTGAGAAAGTTTATATATATATATATATATAGAGTACGTATATTCCTTTTGATTCAAACAATCATATTAGAATTTTTTTCATTGAATCTCATTTCCTTACTGTCATTTACTTTTTTAAATAGAGAGCACAAAGAGTCCATTTGCAGCAAAGAGATTATTAATGTTGAAGAAAGATATAAGCTAAAGGTCGTATCATGGTTTAGAAATCAAGTAAGTTACATATTTATTACATATTATGAACATATGACAATTTATATGTCAGAATAACTTCTAATTTCATTTTGTCATATAGATGATACGGTTACATAACCGTAACGTGCAAGAAGCAACAAGTGCATTATATAATTTGACATGTGGGTCTCATATTTGTGGGAAAAATATACAAGTTGCATTGTTAATAGGGTGAGATTTCACATACAAGATCTAGATAATCGACTTAGAAGCCAAAATTATGGGGTTGTTGTTGAGGGATGTCATGACGATGATTTTATTGACTTCTACAATGTCATCTCTGAAATAGTAGAGTTGCACTACATCAAGGATAAGAATGTTGTTCTATTTAAGTGCAAATGGTTTAATCTTACGGATATGAAAGCAAACAAGAATATTACTAGCATCAATGTTAGTAAGATATGTTATGATAATGATCCTTTTGTCCTCGCAAGTCAAGTGAAACAAGTTTTTTACATCAACGATATTGTATTGAGTAGTAATTGGAAGGTTGTTCAAAAGTTTCAACACCAAAATATCTTCAATTTTTTTGAAAAGGATAATGGTCAATTCGATGAGGATACAGATGAAGTTTATTAAGAGATTGGATTGGAGTTCAATAATGAAGTCATTCAAATAGAAGATGCAGATATATTATCATTCCATAGGAGAGATGTTGATCCTAACATAGTATAACTGAATGAAGTCTAAGCCAAATTTATCATACAAACAGATGAAGACTATACTCAGGATGAATTAAATGACAACGATAATACTTTGGCCGAATATATTAGTGATGAATAATCCAATGATAATGTAATTAATGATGATGATTTTCAAAATCTTGATCATGATGATTGAATGTAAATTAATTGTTTATATTGTTTGAAATGTTATGTTCATATTTGACTTATGTTTATTCAGGATGAATTAATACACGTTGATGTTTTACTTATGTTTATGCGGAATGTTGGTGTTTGATTTATGTTTATGCCGAATGTTTAGGTTTGACTTGTGTTTGACTTATATTCATGTGAAATGTTGATGTTTAAGGAAAGATTGTACATTATGTTGATATTTCATTTATAGATATTCAATATAATGGGACCTGGTAGAAGCAAGGGAAAGAGGGTGGTAACTACCAAAGATGTTCCTCCCCTACAACAACCAAATCAATCTGACCCTATCAATCAACAACCACCAATTTCATCCTCCAATGAAGGTAGTCAGTAACAACTTATATCTACCTCAACTAGTGCTGAGGGATCTTCAAGTCTGTTATTATTAACCACCTATATTTATAGTTATGCTCATCTATATATTTACATGATATGTTTTTTCTTATCATATTCTTTTGTTATCAAGTTCTAATACTGACACAAGAAAAAATATGTAGAGGTATCACTAAAGGATCTGAGTTGCAACGCATGAATGTTGCAACGAATAACAAGTTGTCTGTGCATATTGACCCCATGCAAAATTGTCCAGTGATTTGGGAATTGTTGTTAGGAATGAATTGCCTTGCCTTCAGCAGGCTAGGCAGTTGAAGGAAGACAACTTGCTAAAGAATGCTTTGGGCAAAGTTTCGATAATTTTTAATTCATTTTATCATATGCGTTACGGTTTTACTTATTTAAAGAGTAAGTTAACTTATACGTGTTGTTCACAGACAAAGCTCAATATCATTGATATCGAGAACCGTGAAGTTTCAAGCTATGTTAGTTCACTGTTGAAACAAAGGGCAAAGGATTATCGTTATCTACTTCATAAATACTACAACTCTTTTCCTTTGGATGAGGAGGCAAGGAGACATATTCCAGAACGGGTGACTTAAAAAAATTAGAATGAAATGTGATTATTGGGCCTCTGTGAAGGTTAAGGTTTGTCTTCTTTCTCTTCATTCCATTAATTTTTTTGCATTTAATGAAAATTTCTTCTCTTTATTTAGGAAAAGTGTGAAAAAGATAAGATTAATAAAGCAAAAATAAAAATTCCTCACAACACCTACTCTGAATCATTTATTGTCATACGACAAGAATTTATAAGTGTAATGTTTAGAAGTTATTATTCTATTAGTTAATACAATATAATCTATTGTATTCCTTTTTTTTTTAATCGAGCCAAACTCAACTTCATAGACAAGAATGTGATAGGATCATGCTCTAGAAGCTGAAAAACTACAAGAAAGATGAAGGTTGGACGTATGAAGAGGTGCAAAATAATTATCTATGTATAAAAATTTTAATTTTAAAGTTTATTTATTTATGTAACGCTAAGAAATAATATTTGAATTACATCTCGATCTTGTGTTTTAAATTGTAGGGCAAGATGCAGGTAGCTCTTGCAGAGATCATTTTTTGATAGGAATGAGCCCAATGTAGATGACATTTACAACAATGTCCTTAGTACAAGATCAAGATCTATCAAAGGTCTTGGGCATGGCCCTAAGTCGATTGGTTCATCATCGTCATGACCAACATATGTAACGGCGATTCAAGAGGAGAACTGGTCGCTTAAGGCTCAGTTACAATGTAATAAAGAAAAGTTAGATTGTACTCAAGAAAAATTACAACGTAATGAGCAAAAACTAGACCGTACTGAAAGAGAGTTGAGCAAGTTAAAAAAGATGGTCAAACAAATACTTGGGTCACAATATGTCAGTAGTAGTGACGATGAGGAGTCTTAGTTTGTCGATAAATTTTTTTCTTAAGTTTTGTAATTAACATTTAATTACATGTTTTTGTATAAAATTCATTTCATTTTAATTATGAAACATTTTTATTTTATTTTAATTTATTATTATTTAAACAATGTCACCAGCAATAATTACAAAAAGTGACTAAATTATAATTCAAACTATGTTAAAAACAATAACATGAACTAAAAATGTTTTTAATAATTATAATTAAATATTAAATTGGTAATAGGGAAGTTAAATTAAAAATAAATATTTGTCTCTAAAATTTTTTAGCTACAAATATAAAATCGTCACCAAATCTTTTTACCTACGCTTTCCAAAATATCTCTAATAACATTTAGCTATGCTTCAATTTTCGTAGCTAAATATATTCTTCTACGAAAATAAATCATCAACAAACATTATTATCTACACCTACGTTAACGGAGCTAATTATTTTTACCTGCCAAAATTAAACATGGCAATAAATGATCTGCGACTATTTCTCCTATCGTTGCATATTCTTATTAGCGACAAAGTGATGATCATAGCAAAATCTTTTGGTGACGATTCCTTCAAAACGTCGCAGATAATTTTTTGCTATTGAGCTTTTGGGACCATTTGTTGGACAAATTTTTTCATCGCTAAATACTTTTTGCGACAGTTTTGTTTCTTTCCGCGACGTTATATTTCATCGCCAAAACCCTTATCTGTTGTAGTGTTACTTTATACTTGTATTTGCAAATTTTAATATACAACTATATTCAAACTTGTTTTTTGCATAGATAAAATATACATATAAGGCTAATCATACATCAAAATATGTGTGCTACCTTTCACTCTTAAATTATATTTCAAATTATTTGTTTTACCTATGCTTAATCTCCATGTAAAATACAAATTATGTAATATGTGCTAAATTATTAAAAAATAAAATTTAATTTATAATAATATATCATCATAATTATTATTAACTATTTGAAATGAAAATTTTTACTTACTCTCATAAAATATAAATTTATAGTTTCTCTATACAATAAATTATATTAATTCATAAAGTAGAACAAAAATATTAGTTTTAGGGGTATAAAGTTGCATTTTGGTTAAAGTTGGCTGACATATTTGAAAAAATTTTAATGGTAAAGAGGTTAATATTTTATTAAAATTGTCTAAATGTAGAATGATGGATCACGCATTAAAATAAAATAAAATATGAATGTAAAAGAGCTTTTTGTTTTAAGTTGAAGGTTCATTAAAAAAAAGTAGGGACAAATATGCAGTTAGAGCAAGAGTTTAAAAAAATCAAATTAGGCTTTTCTCTAATACTTTTATTAATTTTAGATCTCAAGCATTTCCATATTGAAATTCGCACAAACAATATTTTGGAGTGTTTTTTAAGAAGAAGATAATTTTGTGTAGTTTTAAAATAATATATCATTTTACATAATTAAAAATAAGGAATTCATTTTGGTGTGTACGTAGAATTTTGTGGAGTTACTTCCCATATTCTTTAGTGAATTTGGAGACTACATAATCAACGTGGAGAATAAACAGAATTTACTAGCCAGTTAAATTTGAAGTTATTACAAGGTTCTTACTGAACGTTATTAATGTTGCATGAGAGCGGCAATAGAATATAAAAGTACAATAATGTTGAGACAATTAGATATGTTGAGACTTCAAAACAAACACAGTTTGTTGTCATTTATAACACAAATCATTATTGATTTCAAGCTTACATATTCTGTTTTTGTCTTAGTGAAAATTTCACAATTGCGTTGACGACAGAGATTGTATCCAGCAAAATATTGGCATATAAGACAATACAAAGTATAGGACGGATACATCTATAAACAGACGTAAGGAGTTAACAAATCATCATTGAGCATTTGCCGTATAAAAACTCCATATATGCTCTATATATGGCGTCCTCCAATCCTTAGCTTTACACTAGCGAGCCTATCCTCGCAAATTAAGATGTGTTGGTCACGCTTTGTCGTCACTTTTTATGTACTTATAATCGCTCTTCTTCTTCCTAACACCAGTGTTCTTGGAGTTGACCCACTCAAGCATCTTTGTTCTAGGGATAAAGTCAGTCATGGGGATTATGCATCTAATGTGAATCAACTCGTTACAAAGTTAGATCTCTACCGCCCCTGATTCAGGTTTTAGTCAACAGTCAACGGGCGCATATCCCGACGCTGTAATATATGGGCTCGCTCTATGTACAGGTAATCTCAGAAACCAGCAATGTCAAACTTGTCTTGAAGAAGCAGGGCGTGAGATTCTCAATCGTTGTCCTATCAACTTGAAAGCAATCATTTGGTATGATGATTGTATGTTGAGATACTCTATTTACGGTGAAACCGACTACAGATTCTATCAATGCAACTCCCAACAGGTTACTGGTCATCGGCGCAATTTCAGAAGATCCCTGTTAAACCTTGAAGATATTCTCAGTAAAAGGACACCCTCAATGCCAGATCTATACACAGCATATGACGTAGAGATTAAAGGGGCTCAGAATCAGAGGATTTATGGTTTCTCCCAATGCAACAGGAAGCTTCGTCCTTTCTTAATAAGAACTTTTGGAAGTTAAAAAGTACCAAGGATATGGCAGCCTCTTAATTTTGACACGGTACTTGATGCAATAGAAGTTCAATAACTCTGAAAGATAGTGGGCGAAACTTAATCTTTCTAACCAAATTTTTTGTCTAAAACCCACATGTGCAACTTTCTCAAGACCTAGTGCAAATGAAAGGACTAAAATAATTCAAACAAAATTTGATAAGTATGATACATTCTTTAAACCTTATTCTTATGGTATCTAGACACAATTTATGAAGACATGAGAATCAAAGTCTCCAAAAGTCAATTAAGTCTATAACTAATTTGAAGTAAGAAGACCATGCTAATTTTATTTTATTGTTGTTTGTACCTTACAAAAGTATCATTTATACATATCAAAAAGTGATGAAAGCCTCAAAGTGATCTTTATTATAAAATTAAAGTGTTCTTTAAAGTTTTTTTTTCTCTTCAATGAGACGACAATTTTCAAGAGACTTTTGCATTCTTAAATGATACGCCATTCTAGCCAAACAAAAATAAGGAATTCAACCTAATATATAAATTATGAGTTAGCTGTCCTCCCATTCTTTAATGAGATCTGAGCTTGCAAAATCATTATGGATAATAAAGACAATCTATCAATAAATTAACATTTGGAGTTACTATAAGGTTTTTATTGCAAGTTAATGACACTAGATGAAGTTAACACATAATTTATGAAGTGCCATTAATAAGGTCAATAGAAAATAAAATACAAGAATGTGAAGAAAATTATGTGTTAGGTTCTATGTGTAATATTACTTGGTTTAGACTTTTGTTAAGAGTGTGTGAAGATACGAAGAGTGTGTGAAGATATGTAAAAGTTAGGTCCTGATATGTAAATAGTTGAAGTTATACTAACTAATACTACCTGACTTTCGTATAAAAACAGAACACTTTTCTATATATATTCTAATTAAGCTCAGATGAGAATCATCTGGCTTTCTCCAAAAGCTTTATTTCTTGAAGTTTTTCTCTCGAATTAACATGGTATCAGAGCTCAGAGAGCTTGCTTTGAAGATCTAGGTTTTCTGCAAGATTGATGCAGAGCTTGAGCAAGTGGCTTGATTGTTGTTCATATTTGAAGTTTTTTTTAATCGAGATCTCGCGTTGATTAAGTCATGGCTGATAATGTTTCTTGAAACTCCTCTAAATTAGAAGCAATTACGGTTAGTGATCCTTATTTCATCTCTAGTGGTGATCATCCAAGGATGATGTTAATGAGTACTCAGTTTAGTGGAAGCGATTTTCTAGGATGGAGCAAGACTATGCAGAGAGCACTTAGAGCAAAAATGAAGCTTGGCTTCGTTGATGGTTCATGTATCAAACCTGTTGTCACTAACAGTACATACCAGCGCTGGATTAGGTGTGATTACATGATGACATATTGGATTTTGAATTCTATTGCTACAGATCTATCTAACGCCTTTTTGCATGCACAATTAGCTCATCATCTATGGAAGGAGATTAATGAAAGATATGGACAAAGCAACAGGCCGCTGATCTATCAGCTGCAGAGAGAACCTAGTCAGGTTAGTCAAGGATCCATATCTGTTGTTGCGTATTTTAACATAATTAAAAAAATATGGGATGAGTTACAAAGTCTTAATGCCATTCTTGCTTGTTCGTGTGTGTGCACATGTGGAAGAATGAATGAATGTAACTGTGGTAGAAAAGACAAATATGCTGAGTTAGAAGCTAGATCTAAGTTGATGTAGTTTTTGATGAAGTTGAGTGATGAATATGAGATAGTTTGTAGTCAAATCTTGTCTACAAACCCACTTCCTCGTGTTAATAAGACCTACTAAATTGTGCAATAAGTAGAAAGGCAAAAGCAGATTACAATGAGTAATTATACATAACCACTAGTAGCATTTCTGGTTGTTGATAGGCAGTCTAGTTATCACAACAATAGAAGAGACAAAGGAAGAAGATATTGCACTTATTGTCATTAGGATGGTCATTTGGCTGATCATTGCTTTGAAAAATTGGTTATCCTGATTGGTGTAAAGGGAAAAAGGCAAGAAAACTAGTAAATTTGCTGCACAAGTGCATGTTAATGAGGGATTTGAAGCTGATCAAGAGACTCCACTAGATGCTCAAGGTACATGAGCATTTGTGATTGATCAGGAGAGGATGTCTGCTATGTGTGAATAGATGATGAAGATGATTAAAGGCAAAACATTTTTGCATCTAATGCAGGTTCCTCGGTTAATTTTGCAAGTATTGTTTCTGACTGCTTAGCTTTTACTTCTTCTTGCATTATTAATGATTCATATGGAACCTGGATTGTTGATACTGGAGCTTCTGACCTTATGACTCCCTTCTATCACTTATTTTACAGGATTGAAAAGCTGACCAAACCTATATTTGTGAATTTGACTGATGGTACTCGTAAGCAGGTAACTGAAACTGGTTCTATAAAACTAAACTCTCACATTTCCATACACAATGTCCTCTATGTACCAAGATTTAAATATAAACCACTCTATGTTAGTAAGTTCACTCAGAGCACCAAGTTTAATGTTTTTTTTCACCCACACCATTGTGTCTTTTAGGACCCTTCAAATAAGAAAACAGTGGCACTTGGCAGAGTTCATAAAGGTCTATACAAGTTGCTGGCAATGGCTTCTGAGATCGAGTCTAGTAACTCAATAAATGCTCATGTTTTTGTTGTTCATACTCCTAATATCACAGCTTATTCTTATAGTTCACAATCTCGTTGTAGTACTAATGATATGACAAAAAATTTACATTTGTTACATGCCAGATTGGGACATTCATCTTTGAGTAAAATGATTCATATTCCTTCTTGTAAATCTCACAAAATCAATGAAAGTAAATTTCTATATGATTCATATTCCATGATAAAGAGTTATAGATTACCTTTCTTGAGAAGCTTGAGTACCACTTCCACCGCTTTTGAGCTTATACACACTGATTTGTGGGGGGCCTACAAAGTTGCAAATATATGTGGTTCATATTATTTTCTTACAGTGGTTGATGACTTCTCTAGAGCCACTTGGATATATCTTCTTCACAGTAAACACCAAGCTCTTCCTACTCTTATTACCTTTGTCAAATATATTCAAAATCACTTTCACTCTACTCCCAAATATGTTAGATCAGACAATGGCGCTGAATTTGTTTTCGCAGAAAGCTTAAAATTTTTCCGTAGCTTTGGAATTATACGTAACAGCTCTATGGTACATACACCTTAACAGAATGGGGGTTGTTGAGAGAAAACACAGACATCTTGTAGAAACTGCGAGAGCTATTATGTTTCATGCCACTATTTCGTAACAAACATTATTATCTACACCTACGTTAATGGAGCTAATTATTTTTACCTACCAAAATTAACCATGGCGATAAATGATCTGCGACTATTTCTCCTATCGTTGCATATTCTTATTAGCGACGAAGTGATGATCATAGCAAAATCTTTTGGGCGACGATTCCTTTAAAACGTTGCAGATAATTTTTTGCTATCGAGCTTTTGGGGCCATTTGTTGGACGATTTTTTTCATCGCTAAATACTTTTTGCGACAATTTTTTTTCTTTCCGCGACGTTATATTTCATCGCCAAAACCCTTATCTGTTGTAGTGTTACTTTATACTTGTGTTTGTAAATTTTAATATACAACTATATTCAAACTTGTTTTTTTTGTATAGATAAATTATATATATAAGGCTAATCATACATCAAAATATGTGTGCTACCTTTCACTCTTAAATTATATTTCAAATTATTTGTTTTACC
>JANIIA010027479.1:0-12626 GCA_027478495.1 Erythroxylum alaternifolium | reverse complement strand
ACAGTTGTAATTTTTGAAATCGAATATGACAGTTTGTATTACTTTTGAGAAACTGAAACGATTGTACTGTGTAATTGAAAATGGGCCCAAGTGGCTAATAAAAGTTTTTTTGTGAATTTCATTGTATTGTAATATGTTTCGCCTTCGGTTTAAATAGATAAAATATTTTGAAAAGAAAAAGTGGGCCCACATAAGTGATAAGTGTAAAGAGTTCACACACAAAAATTTATACCGACTTTTGTTTAGTGAAGTGATGTGACACGCCACTTCGCGGGGCACGGATTCGGATATCACTGTCGATATCGGGTTCGGGTCCAGCGGGAGTGGGGTGTTACACACAGAGACATGCTTGATGCGACATACTTCCTGGAATAGGTGGTTTCCTACAGTCGCAACCTTTGAGATCCATTCTGACTGTAATTTCTAGTTTTTATTTCGATTTCATTCATGTATGTAATTTTGAGATTGATTAGAAATATTTGTCGTTGAGTGTTGATTTTTCTGTCCAAGCTCACCTTCGGGTTTATTTGTTCTTGAAATTAATAAAATTTGTTTGATTATGTTTTATTTCAATTTATTGTGATTCAATTCGATTCTTCATAACTTGGCAATAACTTGAGCGGGTGAGCCGGTGAAAATTATCGATTTAGGTTAACTAGAGTTAGGTAAATCGATAGGTAAAGAATTGAATCAAACTGGTAGAGTCGTGTAATAAGAGATCAAGCACAAATTCCCAGTAGGTTAATAGATAGCGCTAGAACTAATTTAGGTTTTGGATAGATTGCAGATTGAGAGATCGCAATTTCTATAATTTAAATTAGGGATTATTAATTAGGGTTAAGAATTATAACTCAAGAGAGAGTAATTCACCCTAGGACCGTTTAGGCCCATTAAATCGAAAATTTCATAATTGGGTAGATTTTCTTTAATTTCGAATAAATTCTCCCTTTCTCTCAATTGTTCATTACTAGGTTAAAATTCAGATTATTTGTATAAGTTTGCTTTTGTTTATTCTTTGGGTGCTTTAATTTCTAATTTCTACAGTAGTTGTTAGATAGGTATTACAAACTTAGCTGCTGATAGATTTTAGGACTAGTTCCCTTGCTTCTAGGATCGACACCTTAAGTGTTACGCGAACGACCCGTGTACTTACAGAATTTACCGAGATTATAAATAGTAAAACTTAACGCATGTAACCTCATGCGAACAACCGTCATTCTACCTTCAGTTACTGCATTTTCTTGGGACCTAATCTTATTTCTTATAGTGAAAAGAAATAATCTACTATTGCTCATTCTAGTATTGAAGATGAATATAAAAGTATTTCACTTGCATGTACATAATTAATCTTTTTGGGGAAATTGGCTTATCTAATCACAAAGTCATCTGGTGGTGTAATAATCTTGGTGCTGCATTCCTCACTACAAATTCAGTTCGCACCAAGCATATCAAAATTCACAATTATTTTATTCAATGTTTGGTCACCAAGAAATCTCTCTTCGTCCATCATATCCCAACTAAAGCACAAATCGTCGATGTCATGACTAAGGCTCTTGCATCCACTACATTTCACAAACTTTCAGACAAACTCATTGTTGCTTGACGCTTGAGCTCGAGGAAGGATGATTATATTTGAAGATTTTGAAGAATTTTCTCCATAATTTTAGTTATTTCATATTATTCTCATGCCTATTTTCTAGTGCTATAATCATATAAACGTGGTCATTAATTATGATAGGATAATTTTCTTTTTATTTTTACACTTAAAGAAATTGTATAAATAGGCTATGTATATTATTCTTTTTCATCATTGAAATCAATGTTTATGCATTACTCTTTCTGCACCAAAACATTCTTAATGACTTTGTAGTATTTTATGCTTTATATGAGAATAAATTTTTTGCATTCCTACCAAGCATTTTCTTACAATAGTTACTTTAAACTAAAAAATTATAAGCAAATAATTTTCCTATGTACAGAAAGTGAAAATTTATCGTGATGGTTGTATGATTCATATTCTAGCAAATGTATCGAAGGAATATAAGAGTTCTGAGATTAAACTTATTTTCTTACTAGTGTATAGTGATATGATAATTGATGCCCTCTTTTTAAAATATTTTATAAAATTAAGGATTTAAAAAGAAAATAATCTTCACCCAAGTCAATACTAAATATATCGAATAATTTCTAGTTTTTATATATCTCGAACATAATGTGTGATGAACCCTGGTAATTCATTTGATAAACTTAAACAAAGTTTTTGTTATGAGGCAAAAAATGACAAAAATGACACTAATGTTTACATTCAAATACAAGTTAGACAAAGATTTTTTTGAAAAAAATACAAGTTAGACCTTAAAGATTCCCTATATTCAATTAAACTAACATTTTACAAAAGTTCAAATTAAACCTTCTATGGATGGAAATTTTAACAGAGACTTGAAGCCATCATTAATCAGTCATATTATTACTAAAGTGGTAAAAAATAATAATATTTTTTCTTTAAAATAGACCCAGACATGTATACCATGTTGTATTGTGAGACTTAGTCACAAATTTAAAAAATCTAAAATTTTTAATATAATTAAATAAAATACTTACTTAATTATTTCCTAAATTAACAAAGTATTATAACTGGCCCTAATTTCATAATCCCTAAAACTCACCCAATCTTAATTCATTCTTCATCTTTCTCTTTGACTGTCGTCCATTCTAATTTTCAATCTAAACACTACTGTTGCACATTCTTGACTATTATTCAGAGTTTTATGTTTTCTTTTTTTGTCAGGCGGGTATAATACAAGCAAAATCTGGTATTCCCATGATCTTGGGTTTATTATAAATATTGTTACTCTGTATAAAGTCCTGTTAAAAGTTTAATTTCCAATTCAAAATTTTAAATGATTATGGATCCAATTGTTTATGTCATGAACTTACCTAATATACCTTTATGAGATACATCTGGACATATAACATGAAGCATAAACCAGGTACTTGGCAAAGTGAAGAAGATGCATGAATGGGTTCTTGGAGGATATGTTCTACGCTCGAGTCCTTGGGTTTTCAAAGGCACTAGAAGTGACGCTTGATCTCATGGGTTTTAATGACAAACTTTTGACGTTTTGACTTGCCCATCATCCAACAATAATGTTGGCTTTTACTAGCTAAGACAACTAACAAGGGATTTGTATGGTTATTAATGAGGAGATTTTTGTTGGGTACGTTCTACGCTCATGTCCTTGGAACTCTTGGGTTTTCAAAGGCACTAGAAGTGACGCTTTATCTCATTGTTTTAATGACAAACTTTTGGCGTTTTGACTTGCCCATCATCCAACAATAATGTTGGCTTTTACTAGCTAAGACAGCTAACAAGGGGATTTGTATGGTTATTGATGAGGAGATTTTTGTCACCCAACAAAAATCTTCGATCGAGCATAAGTGACACCTAGTAAGCTTTCTACAGTGGATATGAAGCAGCGGTTAATCAAGCAAAATGAAGTCTTCAATTGCAGAAGAAGAGACAGCAAAAGAGAACAGGGAGAGAGAAAGATGAAGAGTGAATTAGGGTTGGGTGAAGTTTGAGGATTGTGGAATTAGGCTTAGGGATTTTATTAAGTAAAAGAATTTGGTTAATTATAATATTTTATTAATTAAGATAATGATTATATCAATTATAATATTTTAGACTTTTTAAATCTCATATGGTGCTGTATGATACACAGCTAACACTGTGTGTCTATTTTAAAAGTAAAATATGTTTTTATCACGTAACATAACAGATGATTGATGATGTTAAGTCTTTATTAAAATTAAAATTTTTATTTATATAAGGTTCAATTGATAAAGAGTGTCAGCTTTACATTGTTTCTGTGATTTTTATAGGCTCAGGGAAAGACGGAAACAACAAGTGACTTTAACAGATCTGAGATCACCTTAGGCCCATATCAAAGTCCTTATTTTGCTACTTTATAGTGCAGAAGCTCTGGCTCAAACCTAAATGGGGCTTCTGAATGCTTTGTCCTAGAGCACGTTCACCTGCATTACCTTCCTCTCTTTTGCCCGTCACCTGTAAGTGTATCTCTCAACAAAGATACGAAGAGCATATGGGCAAACTTTCTATGGTTTGAACTTACCTTTTTCTTTCTTTTTTTATTCTGCATGTCAGAAAGAGAAGTCAGCTATGGTTTGAACTTACCTTTTTTTTTAATTCTGCATGTCAGAAAGAGATGTCAGCTGCTGACATTGGCTGGCTGTCTATCAGTCTATGTTCGATATTCAGAGAACTGACATGCAGAATCACCTCAAGGGGCTGCGTAGGAGATACGAGACTGAGATTGCAGACTTGGAAGCCAGATTGAGACAGAAGAAGGCTGAAATGGAGAGGGCCTTGGTAGATGCGAAGGCTGAGTTAAAACCGGCCTGTGACTACGTCCCTATGACGGTACCCGATTTCAACAGGCGGTGCTGGCAGCATTATGAAAATGAAGTTTGGAAAGCCGGGAGTTACCCTCCTAAGGTGACGAAGGAGTTGTTGCGGGAGGCAGTTGAGACCTATGGTGATTATATCAAGAATGTTGATATGATTAGATATCTTAAAGTCGGTGACAAGAAGGACGTTTTGGGCGAGTACATTGAGAGGAAGATAGGGGTTGTGGGTCAAACTCAAGATCATCGTGGTTTTCGGAGGCTTAGTAACCTCCTGGAAGCAGTGGGCCACCCTGGAACTCCTCAAGCTCCCCCTCAAGCTGCGGAAGGAGTTGACGTTGAAAGTTCCAGTGGGGCCAGTGAACAAGGAGATGGTCGCACTCTATTCCATGAAACTATCATTCAGCCTGCCGGGGCGGATATTGCAGGAGAAGAGGCAGGTGGGGATCAATCCACGGCGGGCGATCAACCGGGGGGCTGGAAGTGAAGCTCGTCTCAAACGACCTGCTCCGCCAAAACTCAAGACTAGAGGTGGTAAGAAATCCAGGCGCGGCAGACTGTCGCGCAATCCCAATATCTAGATCGAAGTGGAAGGGGGGATCCGGAAGGTTATAGGGGTGGGGAAATGCGAGATTGGAATAAAGATGCTAGGAAGTACAGAGGCGGTGGGTGCTACGCTGATGCTATGCGTTTGTTATGTGATGCTAATGAGGATCCCCCCGGGCGCGTTCTAAGGGCATTATACCTTAGAGACAGCGCGTGAGGTTTTGCAGTTGCCATCTGGGTTGGTGGTTCCCGACGGGCAGGATAGTTCTAAGATGAAGAATTTCAATGATGAAGCTAGTAGTGGGCCTTTTCTTCGGGCTTTTGGAATAAACGGTAAAACTGGGTTACGTGATGCACTCTCAGAGTTCTTTTTGGCACTAAATGTATTGTGTGCTAGCTAACTTCTGATAGCATGGAGCTAAGATGTCACTTCAATAATTGTTGGAGTCTAAGCAGGCGAATGAGAACGGGAAGGTCTCTCGGTCTGATTGTCCAAATCAATGTTTTAAAAATCGGACTGGACATCAAACCGGTCAAAAGAAAGATTTAAGGTTTAGAGGTTCAACCGATAGTGAACCGCTATAAAATCGGTATATAATAAATAGGAATAAAACTTGTAAGAGTAAGTAAAAATAAAATATTTATTGAAATAAAAAATACACTCATATTTATTATTATATAATGAACTATTAATAAATAAATATGAGTTTAATATAAAATTTACGTTAACAATAAAAATTAAAATTGTTTTTAAAACCTTGATTTTATCCCTCTTGTGATTAACTAAAAAACTTCCTTGATGCTCATACCTCTGCATTAGTACGAGGGCAAGCTATCATGATAATTTGAGATTGTACAAATATTTAATATAAAACCTTGATTTTATCCCTCTTGTGATTGACTAAAAAACTTCCTTTGATGCTCATACCTCTGCATTAGTACGAGGGCAAGCTATCATGATAATTTGAGATTGTACAAATATTTAATATAAGCATTACGCAGGCATTTATGGGAGGAAAAAACATACGAGTATATGATGTGATGTCATAAAAAATAGAGGAACAACAAATACTCAACACCTAGTATTCTTTTGCGATAGTTTTGGTAGTTATCAATATTCATTACATACCTTCCAATTCTTGCATTTTTTCATTCCAAAAATTATAAATTTTAAACTCTAAAACTCATCCTCGTAATATTAATCCGTAATATGTATATTAACAAGTATCAATTTAAAACTTTTTAAGTAGCTAAATCCAAAAGCACGGAATTTTGAAAAAGTTTTTGAGAATACATAAGCACACAACATGTA
The DNA here is from genome assembly GCA_027478495.1 of Erythroxylum alaternifolium. Taxonomy (NCBI): domain Eukaryota; kingdom Viridiplantae; phylum Streptophyta; class Magnoliopsida; order Malpighiales; family Erythroxylaceae; genus Erythroxylum; species Erythroxylum alaternifolium. The sequence continues at coordinate 6,343 of JANIIA010027479.1, read as the reverse complement.
TAAGCCTTTAAAAAGTTCCTCTTTTGTCATTGACAATGACATCCAACCACTTTATACATGAACTGGTTTTTACATTATTATCCATTGGTTAAAAGACAACAAAATGTTCCTGAATCCTGAAAGCTAAACCAAAGATTTATGTATTAAAAGAATGTACATTTCTCATTACACTATCAGAGTCGCCGAGAAGATGACGACGAGATTCAAGAAGAACCGTAAGAAGAGGGGCAATGTAAGCGCTGGCCACGGCCGTATCGGGAAGCACAGGAAACATCCGGGAGGGCTCGGTAACGCCAAAGGTATGCACCACCACCATATCCTCTGCGACAAGTACCATCCTGGGTACTTCGACAAAGTGGGTTGTGATACTTCCACAAGCTTCACAACAAGTTCTATTGCCCTATCGCCAACATCAACAAGCGCTGATCTTTGGTTCCTAAGGAAGGGAAAGACAAAGCCACCAAGGATAGCTTGCCGTTGATTGTAGTTACCCAGTTTGGATACTTTAAAGTTCTTGGAAAGGGGGTCTTGCTGGAGAATAAGCCCATTTGTCAAGGCCAAGCTTGTTTTAAAGATAGCGGAGCAGAAGATTAAAGAGAATGGTGGCGCTGTCCTCACTGCTTAAGTTGGGTTTGTTATTTTTGATATTCCATGTTGTTGATTTTGACTTGTTCTTTTTATAATTGTTACAAGAACTATGTAGCGATTCTGCTTGATGGTTTAAAGTTGCATTGGAGCTATAATTTTTTAGGTCCTTTAAAAAAAGACAAATAAACGTTCTTGAAAGCAACCAGCGAGAGAAGCGGGGAGGAAGAAAAGAAGGGCGACTGAACCGGTGTAACCGGTTCGATGAAAACCGGCTGGTTTTTATACTAACAGGTTTTTTGTTAAAACCGAATCGGACCATTGACCGGTTCAGACTTTTTCGGTCGGACCGGCCGGTCCGGTCCGGTTTTTAAATCCTTGGTTTTAATTAAATGCTAGAACACTTTTTTTTAATAATGACTGTTAATATTTAATATTTTATAAAAATTAAAAATTGAAATATTAAATATAATTGTTTTTAAAATAATTTAGTTTAGTTAGTATAAAAATTATGATAAAAATTTTAATAAAATACTTATATAGATATTATATATATATAAGTATATATAGAGAGGAGGAACCCGCAGCTGCTATTCTTTGAATGCCTACTGTGTAAATCTTTGGATTTACATAATAGCCTGCAATTGACATCAATCAGGTGCTTCGCACTGGACAAGTCTTATACGACAGGCTCGATCGAGAGAATATAAATAAGGGATTCAAACACAAGACTTTTTAGCCTTATGTTTTCCACTCCACCAACTCGACCATCTTCTAGAAAACACTAATATATATAATATTTTAAATATACATATATATTCAATATTGTTTATGTACTTATTATATAAATATAGAACATAAATGGGGAAAATATGTCTATATATGTGTAAATGTGTTCTTGTAATTAATATTTAAAGTAAGTTTGAAGTTAAACTCACTTCTTTTATTTTTAACTTGTATGTTATTAATTAATTAATTAATTATAAAATTTTACAAATTTGAAATTCCATTCACTTTTAAGAATATGTGGAATAGGTATAATAACTTTCTTACAATTATAATTATTTTTATTTATTAAATCTTTATATATTATATGTACAATTGTTTTTTTTTTTGTTGATAGGAGGGAGTAACCCTTTATAAAGTCAATCTCGGCCAAAAACAACCTACAGCAACTGCCTGAATAAGTAAGCAGATATGATTGAGACCAATTTAAAATTAAATATTATATTATTGAGTTATTGTAAATTGAAAAAATAAAAATTTATATTGTTTCCTAATTTATTAAAACATATTTGGCTAGTATATTATATTTCAATTTTATAAATTTATATATTCATAATTACTTAAATTTTATTTTAATTTTTTAAAAAACTATTTTTTCCAAATATGTATTGTTAGGATATATTTTATATATTCCTTATTTAATTTTAGCATTTTAAATTGGACATATAAATGAAGAAAATAAGATGTGTATTAATTCGATGTTGCGTTTTGGTTATTGAAATATTGCATATTTGCGTGGATAAAATTGACATCTTTTAGTTGAGTTCACGTCATATATATGTTGCCCACGTATTAGAATTAAAAGAGAAGTCTAATACTACGCGTAAAAAAGGAAAACCTAGAGGTGAGTTTGCGACAACAAATGAATCGGGTATTTTTTGTTGAAGCGACGTTGGTCACTTGTCTGTGAAAACAAAGATTAGCTGGCTGCACACTTGATATTTCTAGGGGTTGAATATTATGTCTCATGTTTGATATAAGGGTGAAGCAGGTGCGTGGATCAGTGATGAAGTGGAGTTCACGTGAGGATTAAAAGAACATTGGTTGAGGATTAAAAGAAGATTGGCTAGCTGCGCATTGTGATTTTGGGCTGTGTATTGTCTCACGCACATTGAGTATGAACCAGTGTGCGTGTGTCTTTGAAGTTACGATTTTTTTGGTGAAGTGGGTACTGGCAATTAATTGAAGGAACACCGTAAATTGTTTTTTGTGAAGAAAGAGCAAGTTATAGTGAAGAGTTTTAGCTGGATTATTTCGAGAAGATAAATTTATTGAGAAGTCTTTCTTTTGTCTTAAGTAATTTGTTGTTTATTTTTCAGTTGATTAAATATTTGAGCTATTTTTATTTATTATTGTTTTGAGTGAAAGTAGTTAGAAAAATCCTTTATTGAGGTTAGTACGAGGCGGTGTCGGCTCAATAAGGCCTTGAGTAATTCTATTGTACTTCGGTGAAAGTAATTAATCTGGGTGAGGGCTCCGTAAACGTAGGCAAGAAGTACCGAACTGCGTTACCAACTTTTTGGTATTTCTTTATTATTTCGGTTTTGCTTGTTTTATTTTATTGACGACAGAAGAGTTTGCGGAAAGTTTACGAAACAATTAACCCCCTGCGTTTTTTTCATGTATAAAGCATGAGCTACTTTCACTAATAGATTTACAAATCCTATTAAATGTAGATCTAATTTATAATTAAAAGTTTAAATATGTATTTAATAAAGATGATATAGGACTAGTTTATATGTATATGACACTAGAGATTCAAGTAGCTAATTATATCATATTGTCATTCTTATATATTTTAAAATTTAATAAATATGTATATATGAATTAATTTTGCATGATATTTTATTTTTGTATTATTACTAAATGTGTAATTTTAATATTTTATTGTGAAGTGATATTTAATTGAAGTACATTAAGGTTTAAACAATTTGTATAAGGTCACTTACTTCACGTCTAATCCATTAATTTTGCATAATACTTTCCTTATGTACTTATAATTATTTAATGTAAAATTTGACATTAGTTTATAAACTAATATTTAGTGTAAACAAATTTCAAAATGGTTAAAATATGTCCTTAACTAACAATTTTCAATATTTGAAAATTGACATTGATCTAGTAAATAAATATTTATTATCTAAAATTTTAATATCAATGTAATATATATTTTCTTGAAATAGTTGAAGGACATTAGGAATAACCTTTTATATATTAATTTACTTTTACACCTAATACATATACATATTTTCATATATTTTATTTATGTATTTACAGTATTAAATTTATGACTTTTATATTATACTATAAGATAAGAATTGCTCCTTTATAACTATAAAATTATAGGTTCAAATAATAGAAATAGTCTCTTTGTAAAAATTACAAAGAGAATAGTGCTAACATTGATGACCCTCGTAAAATTGGGAATCTTTAGTACATGGTACATGGTACATGGAGAATAGTGTTTGGGAATCTTTAGTACATGGTACATGGTACATTGACATTGACTTTATATTATACTATAGAATAATATTAATATGCGAAAATTTCAAAATAATAAAAATAAAGTTATTAACAATCATCAATAACTTTTATGTTTGTAAATTAATTTCAATTTTAATACATATTATCTTAAAATACAATATCAATGGAATATTTATATTTTAAAATTTGAGTTAGTATTTCATGTATATATGTAAATAGCAAAAGATCTCCTGATATTGATTTTATTAAATTTACTTCCAAAATGGTTTTAAGTTTTAAATTTATCAACCAACTATTTACTCTTGAAATTTATCTCCAAATGATATGTTTGCCATTTTAGCTTAAGTACGTTAGGTTATTTAGTGCTCGTAGGAGGTAGTCGAGCTGGTGAAATAGGAAGGCATAAGGTCAAAAAGTTATTTGTTTGAATTCCTCACCTGCACTCTCTTGATAGAGCCTGTCTTAAAGGACTTGCCTAGTATAAAGTACCTCGCTGGTGTGATTTACAGGTTATTGTGTCAATTCAGAAGTATAGTCAGTGCACATCCAAAGGATAGCAGTTGCGGATTTTTCCGCTTAAAAAAAGTTGATTATTTAGAAGTTTATTGTAATTTATTATGTTCATTTTAAATTTGGTTTTTTAAAAATAACCATTAGAAATTTTCTAAGAATGTAGTAATAATAACAACAATAATAATAAAATGTTTACTAATGGCATATAAAATAATGTGAAGAAATTGATAAGGGGCAAATCTTACCACTTTAAATTTTAAGAAGTACTAAATTACATACATCAATTATGAATATATTAAAAAAAGTGGGATAAGAGTATTTATTCATTTTTTAGGGTAAGAAACTTTTGCTTATTTGCTATCATAAAATAAAATATATAAATATTACTAAAATGTTTTTCTTTTATTCATGTGGGTAATTTAGAAACAGGTTTTTCATTAGTGAAGATTAAGATTGTGTACTATTAAACTTTATATTTCAACGAAAATTTTACTAAATTGTTATTGTTAGCAACTAGTAAGATTGTTACTTTGTAACCAGAAGATCGTAAGATCGAGTCTCATAAATAGTCTTTTTGTAAAATACAAAGAGGATGTTGCGTACAATTAATAACTCTCCGTGATCTCCACAAAGCTAGAAGCCTTGTGTATTGGGTTACATCTTTTGTACTATTATTATTATTATATAACTTTTCATTATTCTAGAGATATAAATATAGACTAAAATGAAATGAGTTTGAAATTAAATTATTTTAGCCTATAAACAATTATCAAATTTTAGATAATATTAATTTTATAAAAATAAAATAATATAATATTAATTTCATTTTATTTTAAAATTTGATTTTGATCTCAATTTAAAACATGAAACATAATTTTTAATAAAAATTTAAATTTGACCCAAATTTTAATTAAAATAAATTTTATTTATTGATAATAAAAGTTAATGAAGAACTGTTTTGTATTTTTCCTAGCCATGTACTTGGTTTCACACCATCCGTAAACCTGGTTACCCGCATTGGCTTGTGCGAATGCAATTTATAACCAATGGCTTGTCTCCTACCCTGTCGGTGACCTTTTAGTGGAAATTGATATTTAAGTCCTTGTACTTTTACCAATTTGAATACACGCAAAAAAACAAAAAAAAGCAAAGGGTTTACTATTTCTTAGAATCAAGTACCTGGATTTGTGAGTACTCAAGGGGGAATGATACATTTCTAAGAATGTTAATGCGTCGAGTTGGGTCAGATTGGGCAAGTATTTTTAAATAGGAATGTTAATGAGTCAGGTTGGACTGAGCTAGGGTAGCTTGTGGCCCGATAAGTCATTGACGGACTGGGCCAATCTGGCCTATTATATATATATATTTTTAAAATGTTAAAATCAATGATTTTTTTGAAGTAACAGTCGATCGTGTCAAATTTGACATCTCTATTTTTAAAGTACTACGGGAAAAAAATAAATTATTGATAGCAACTATTATTGGTATTATTACGGACGATATTAAAATGTAATGTGATTTAACATCTAAATCCTTTAGAAGTGCAATTAAGTTAAAAAAATAATTACGTACTCCTTAAAATCTTTTTAAAAATAAGTATATCTTTCATATAACTATTTTAACGAATGAATTAACATTAGTTTTCATACTTTACCTTTTAAGTTAATAAAATCCGTTTATCTTTAAAAATATATAAAACAATCTCATTTATTAATACATTTTTAATTAAATAATTGCGAAAAAAATATTTTTAATTGAAAGAATAAAATTTGCATTTAACTTTAAAATTAAAGATTTAAATACATAGACATTTGTCTAATAGTTAATTTTAGCTCAACCTGAAATATTTATATATATACATTGGTCGGGTCGGTCGTGCTGGGCCCGAGCCCAGTCGCAATGACCCACAGGCCGATCGGTCCAATCTTCAAAGATCAGTCTCATACCTATTGGCCATTCCAGGCCCAGAACCAGT
>JANIIA010027458.1:0-12627 GCA_027478495.1 Erythroxylum alaternifolium | reverse complement strand
GTTGCATACCTTGATCCACTACTGTCCGAATAACATTTCCTGCTGCGGTTTGAGCCGCAAAAGGTGTCCCTCTTCTCTTATTAAAGCCGGTGGTGATCTCACTTTCGAAAGAGAGTCCCGACGTGGTCCAGGTATAGTTGCTCCACTCGGGCAAGGAAGTACGGTGAAGATATGTGAGAACCTTATAAGTAGAATAGTCAACTCCTAAATCTGTGTCTTCTGGACCTGAGCATGTTTTTCATAGTTGATGCTCTGCTTGGGGAGAAAGAGATGTTAGGTGGGTAGCTTTCTTGGCCCAGGCAAGAGTTGCATGTGGTCGGTCGTCAGATGCCACCGGTTCATCATTCAGACAGATGCGCGATATGTGAGATAGAATGCCCGCCTTTATACAATCCATTTTTGCTTGCCTCTCACCAAAGGAAGAAAAGCCTTGCGCTGAGAAAGCCAAAGCTTACCTTCTTGAAAAGGTCTTCCCCGCCTCTACCGACAGAACCGCTTGAAAGACCGTTTCAAGCCCTTGCCTCTCCCACTGGGTTTTGGATAAAGAACAAGCCCTCTGTCACATGTTCCGTACTAAGGGGTCGACCGCCTCTCTGTCCTTCTTAGATGGTATCCTCTCTGTCCTTCCCCTTTCTTTCCCGGACTCGAGAACCCTTGAAGCGCACTGGAAGCATCTCAAGCAAGAGAGAGAAGTCAAATATCGTAGGCTTTAGATAAGATTCCCTAGTAGATAGCTAGGCTAAGAGAGTGCTCCGGAAGAGCTAATATTCAAAATTCCCTTTCTTTCACCGAGATAGATGGTGGGTCTAAGGAAGAGAAGACTGCTGTCGGTCCTTGCTTCTTACCTCTTATTTTTGTCGGATAATAATCACTTTCTCTTTCTTATCATTATCAAAGACCATCTCTGGTTCTTGGAGTGGGAGTAGGGTCTATGTTGAACATATTCCTCCACCTGCTAACAAAACCCTGTCAACGAGAGAAGAGGATTTCCCACCTTATCTTGCAGGTGACGAGCTTGACTAATAGAGGCTAAAGTCATTTCGTATATGATCAATGGGGGAGCGAACGGGATTAATTGGGTTGGTCTTTCCCTCATTTAGTTTAGGGACACGGGTTCGATTTCTAAACGTGCATCAACTGGAACAGTCGCTCTTCTTCCTTTGGTCGAGTGAGATTGAGCTTCTTTACTTGATTCAGTATCACTGGATTGTCTTTTCCCTTGATCTTGCTTGCTTAGAACCTTTCATCTCCACCTAAAGATAGCCAAAACTAAGGGCGTTAAGCACTACTTGCTTGTTAAAGGATTTCTAGTAGCTAACCGTAGACGCTAACTCGTATGCCGTTTCCTAGCCCTTTGTTCATCGATAGCGGGATCTCTTCGTTCAGGTGATGGTTCTCACTGGCAGTCTGCCTGACTCTATAGATAGGTTAGGGAGAGCCAAAAAACCTTCTTTCTCAAGTAAGGATGGCTTAAAGCACCTTTGGGCAGCAGTCCAACTACTGACTATGGTTTTCTTCCTTAAAGACGGAGAAGATAAGGTTTTATCCAAAGCACAAAATAAAAGGTTTAAGCATTCCAGGTACTCAGTTCCTTAACTAACAGCGGAAATGCGACAGTTAGAAAGAAAGACCATAGATTAGGGCCCCAGAAAGTGACCACAATGACTTGTAATCCAGGATCAACAGATTCACAAGAAAGACAGAAAGATTATGGTAATATTCTACTCTTGACTTACCTTAGTGTACCCAAACGTATCCATGACTTTCCCGAGTCCCACCGGTCTCCGAGCCTTTGGGGGCTCCCCTCTACTATCTCAAGTAGATCGTTTGTTAGTCTATTCTCTTATTAGGAAGATGAACCTATTGAGCTATATACTCCACTTGAAATACTTGAACTTGACTATTGAGGTTTTCGCTATATGTACTTTTTGGGGACACCTTCTCTCGGGAGACATGGCTTCAATTCAATCATTCTCTCCGGCTTTTTAGATAGTCCTTTGATAGAGCAGCCTGTAAGGAAAGAATCTTGTACCTGCGGGAAGCGCATCTCAAATATCAAGCACGCATGCGACAGGCATCTCTTGAGTTTCCCTAGCTCGGCAATGAGTACCCTATCTTCCTGAGTACGCATCGGAAGGGAATCTCTTTTGTTGCCTAGCTTGGCCCTTCCTTTTGCAACCAGTGGCATCACATCTCGCATATCACCTCTATCGATAGCGTAATATAGCCGGTCGGTAGATAATTCATCTTCGTTTGGATAGCAGTACGGTACATGCATCAAGATCTGGCCCTGCCCCAAGGTAGGTAGGTTTATCCTCACTCGATCGACTCCGGCTATGGTGTGATTCCTGGCATATGTACACCATAGTTGCTAAGGCAACCCCGTCCCAGCTCGCATTGTATTTGAAGTTGAGGATTTGATCGATGCAATTGAGTCTGGAGTCTTCTTTACAGTTTTGTAAATAAATTCTCTTGTTTTTGTTCATGCTTGGTGCCGGGTTGGATGCAGCACCACCTCTTTAAGTCTCACCTCTTTGAGGTGTGTGCGATACCAAGATTCAATCTTCCCACTTTTCTCTCTGCTAATGAGAATATCACTTTCAATGGGTTCTGCTTTCAGAACTTTCAATGGGTGATGGCTCGACTAAGTCTTCCTAACCCCCAGTTTCAGTTTAGGAGATACGTAATGGAATGGGTCGCTCCGAGCAGCTCTAACATTGCACCTCCTAAGATTGATCCCGGAAGGCGAGCAATTGACCTTGGCTGCAGTTGCTGTTAGAGCGGCGTTCTTTGTTGTTGTTGCTGTCAGTTTCATTGTTTCGATGTCTGAAGTAGGTCTTGTTATCAGTTCTGGAATCTTAAAAAAAGTATGGATTTCCGACTCACAAAAGAGTTGGTTTTCTATATGTATTTGGGTGTATCTGTAGCTAGGTCGCTTTGCTTCATCGACAGCCTGTAGCTAGGCTCAGTAAGCTAGCGCTTCATCGACAGCACAGAGAAGAGAAGAATTGAATCCGATTCATTCAATCTTACCCCTTTCTCTCTATCTAGCTGTGAGCCAGGTTTTGAAATATCTGGTTCGAAAGGACCAGGAAGGGGGCTAAGTAAACATCTTGAAAAGAAGGAAGGAAGGCGGTCTTTCTTTCTTTGTGGAAGGGAAGCTTGACTAAAAAGATGCTTAGTGGGGCAAAGAGATTCGAAGGTTCAGAGATGGACTAGAGTTAATAATAGGCCGATAAAGATTCACCTTTTTATTTGAGCCTAACTATCTATATATAAGGGGGAGCACAGATAGATTTAGGAAATGCTTGATCTGACCATAAAATAGGAATAGGTAAGGTAAAAAAGCGGAAGTGGAGCGAAATGCTTCCCTTGAAAGAAGCACAAGCGAAACGATACCTAGATCCGGCTGGGAAACTACAATGTTGCTTAGGTTACATTGGCAATAAGTACTTCGACCATTTGATTCTATTTTCTTCTCTATGGGCTTGAGTGCCTTCCCGTTCGCTTAGCTCTTTCGTCCCTTCCTTTGTCTATGGTTACCCGGAAAAAGTACCAAGTTAAGTTGACCTAGAATCGGTGTACCAAGTAAAGCCAATTTCAAGTTATTTAAGAAATCAAAAGTTTCACTTTTGATGGCCTTGGAAAAGGGAATCCTCTAGTGTTCCAAACCTCCGGTTGGCAGGTTTCAGTCTGGAAGTCTGTCTCCTTCAATGGATAAGATTCAAAGGGCTTGACTGCACTCGACTAGGGCGAGTCCAAGGGTTCCCATCGTGACACTTCCTTGAAGAAAGCCGTACTCCCATCAGCTTTCAAGTAGATAAAGAAGTTCAGGCTAGTGACATCAGCTATCGGCTATTGGCCTTTGTGCAAGCTTCTCCTCAATATGTTTGATCCCCTTCCTCTTCGTCAATGATTATGGGTCGCTCCTGTCCTGTAGTTCGATACACTACTCTAAGGCCAGTTGCCTATACAGCTCTGGAGTCTTTAGTACAGTCCGCTTTGGTTATCGCGTAACCCTCTCTAGACAAACGATTTGATTCAAGCCACTCCACTACTGGAACAGTAGCACCCTGCCTTTGGATTCGCATAGGCACCCGGGAACCCTACTCAGTAAAGAAGGGGACTCCCTAAACGAGACTGCTAGCTGGTATGGAGATGGAGTGCCGAACGACCTGTAAAATTAAGAATCAAGCATTTGGTTCGGCTGTAGTTTCATAGATCTACATGGGAATCTTCTTGAGATCGATCATGCAGTTACGGCCAATCAAGCAGAGATTCGATTGGCCTTCCAGAGAGCTGACATTAGAGGACTTACACCCAAAGCACCAGAAAAGCTGTACGACATACGATCAGAAGTTCAAGATGATGTGATCGAAGTAAACCTATAGGCAAAAGCAGAACCTCGGCCCACATATGTCAGTAAGATCCAGAAAGGAGAATGTCCTGAGGAGCCCTTGGAAGGAGCGAGCTTAGCCGGTTGCCTCCCCCGCTCTGGGAGATTGGGGCTCTCCCCGAAAATCATCCTGCTGTCTCACTGCAGGAGATGACGTTTCAAAATTCCCGTGGTTAGAGGTTCCTTCCCCTGCGGTCATCATAGTGTCTGGGTTTCCGGAATTTATTATCGCAAGAAGAATCAATCTCACTGCCCTTATAAAAAATCCTAATAAGTCACTTTATACTACTCTTTATTTCGTGCTTTCCCCGAGTGGGGCACACCAATAGGGCTTCTTATTTTTTTGCTGCAAAGTCCCTTGACACCCTTCTTAGTGAGTACTTAAGTCGTACTCGTAGATCGTAGTTCGATCGAATATAAGATGCACACTCCTAACATTCTTTTATCTTCCCCAATTCAGAGTACAAATAGACCAAAGACCAGGCTTGAAGAAGCTGCTTTGATAGAACCAGGGACAATCTATCTATTAACTGGTAAAGGTACCCCCCCCAATAGGAATAGGAAACCAATGAGAAAGAATCACCCATAAAAGATGTGGAAGTAGGGATTCCAGCGAGTGCCATGTTCCTTTAATTTGTTTGATTGACTTGACTACTGCCCTCTTTCCCTCACATTGAAGATTTCTCCAGTGAGCAGGAAACCTGAAAAGCATTGAAGAAGAGAGCAAAAAGAGTTTGAGATCAAGATCAAAGTGGTGCTTTTCAAAGTTTCACCTTGTGGGCGCGCATAAATAAAAAAATGATCCCTGCATCCCCTCAGGCTGGCCACGTAGCACGAACCGTGTCCGGCTCCAAGAAGAGAAGTAGTGGCTGTGAGTGCATGGTTGGTCCTGAACCAGAGATGAGGTAAGGATATGTATACCTGGGTGAAACTTTTATATTGGGTTTATGAGTTGCTTGAACCGACTCATTCGAAAGCGTTGAATGCATAATGATGAAAGACAAGGGACTGGAACTGATTGCTGAGAAGGGATCTTGTTCAGCGAGCAGCAGATTCAGCGGGCGAACTTGGGGGACAGCGCCAGAACCCGGCGAGAAAGATTTCGAAACTATCCGTTGTGTTAGCAAATCATACGAGTCATAGTTGTTTAGCTCTGAGTCCGCGTGATTAGTCAGCAGAAAGAAGAAAGCTATCTCCATTAGTTGTCATCTCCTAGTAGTCGCCATCTTCATCCACTACCCCCTCGATGACCGATCCCGAATTTAAACCAAAGTCATTTTTCCTTACCTATCCTCATAAAAAACCCCTCTTCTCTTGCAACTCACCGAAAAAGGAAAGGGCCTTGTAAGACCGATGTGAAAGGAAAGCGAATGAAATGTGGAGAATAAGCAAGCAACTCTTTTTTTATAGGAGTAGTAGTAGTGGTGCTTAGGAGTTTGAGCTCTTACTTTTCGTAGTAGTAGTAGCTGGTCTAGTCTATTGGCGAAAGGAAGGAACCCGACACCGCAGCTTCCGCCTGATTGTCTGAAGTGAAGTAGCCTTCCCGCTTAGCTTTCATTTGACACTGAACCGCTGTTGCTGACTACCGGGATGTAATCGCTGCCCTCGGTCCTAAGAGCTTATTTACCCCTTAGATGAAAAAGGTCGGACAAGACGCTATTCCTTTCTCACATCAGAAATTGCGGTCCGGGTAAAGCTACTACCCTTAATACACCTTCGGGAGACTACGGGGGTACACTAATAGAGAAAAAGAGTGAAAAGGTCATATTGTATTGATTCCCGAAGTGAACTTACCGTGATTGCTTTAGGAGTTAGCCTTCAGAATGTCGAGATGGATTACCTTTCTTCTTTCTCTGATTGCGCAGGAGCAGTGTCCGGGTTTCCAACAGCCGAAGCCCCTGCCGCTTTCCCCGAGACTGGTGCCTATTCAGGGGGACACACAAGAGAAGTGGTTTTTCTACGATCCGCTTGCTTGAACGGCTTGGGCTTGATTGAGTACCTTACTGGAAAACAAACCGCCTGGAACTGAGTACCGAAACTTGCCTACCGTCCCAACACAAGGCAACCCTGTCATTCATCGAGCTAATTGATTCCTGAAGGCAAGTCGGGAAGTCGAGCAAGGAAGAGATAGCTAGCTTTGGGCTTCCCCTAAGAGAAAGAAGGGACTTTGATTTTAAGTGCAGAAGCCAAAGAAACCCTCTTTACCTAATGGTATACGAGTGGGAACAGGCTCAGTTCAAAAAACCATATCTGTCTGTAGATTCACAAAATCTATCTCTGTTGGGAACTGTTGATTAACCCATCTTTCTGTCTTTCCTCGATACCGACATCCTAAGATGTAGAGGTGACTTCGTCATGCAGAGGATTCAACTGCTTAGCCGAGACAGGGCCAAGCTCAATTCCATTGTTACGGGGTGCCACGCTATGTGCTTTCTTTGCTTCATCTTTCTCTGTCACCGTGGATTCCCTTTTGTCTTTATTTGAATTAGATTCGATTTTTTAACTATTCAAATTGAACGGATCCCGCACTATAACCTTATGAGTCTTTCAGTCCCTCTGACTTTTCATGTCGAGATGAAAATAGAGGGGGATTACCGTTGAGAATTCGAGATTCCACTAAACAACTGCTGCTTATTCAGGTACTGGTACTGGCTAATGCTTTTCTCTCTCCTATCGAAGATGAAAGAGACTCTTGAGACTATAGGATACAAACAGGGAACTCCCTTTTTGCTTGGCTTGACCATATAGATATAGGGCAGCCCCACTTCCAGTATTGTTGGAAGAAGCAGTGCAGTGTAAGCAGGTCAGTTTCGGGAAGCAGTGAAGGAACCAGAGATAGAATTTAGGAATGCAGTCACGTGCCTTACTTTGACTTTTTCATTTCCCTTTTTTTTATAAATCTGAGTTATAGGCGCAATTACCAATAAATTTTTTGTAAAACAATATGAGCAAGCTTCTCTAGACTCCCCCATCCCCACCCCGTTTGGCACTTCTTTTTATTGAAATCCAATCCTGTTAGCTCGAGCTCAAGGCATTTTGGAGAGAGCCTCTCACCCTTCGGCTTTCTGGGTTTGCTCGCTTTGAAAAGCTTCTTGGGATTAAGATCAAGCAAGTGGGGTACCTTAAGCGCTTCCAAGAACGTACGCTCATCAAAGGCTTGAGATCGTGTACCTGTGTCTCGAGGCCTAGGAAAAGGGCTTCCTAGCCTTTTTACAGAAGGGGAAGTGGGAGCTTATCGACTGAAAGGGCCAAACCAAAGAGGATTGACCCCCGGAAGATAGAAAGCTATATCGGAATGCTTAAAGCGCTAGAGTCGGGAGCTGCAACAGGCTTGCTCTTTTGTCTTTTCTTTTGTTTTGGGTGGGCCTATCTAGCTTCTTGTCCTGCCCACTATGATTTGCCAAAGAAGGGCTCAACGGGGCTGAGAGAGAAAGAAAAAAAGAACCATATTTAATATTCCCCTTCCCAAGATGTTAGTAGAAATCCAATCCTATCAAGAAGGGGTGTGTTTTGGGGCACTCAGGCTTAGAAAGCTGAAGCGTATGGTGGGGTTGCTTAAAGTATGCCTCTCTCCTGGACGAAGTCAAGAAGAAATGGGCTATCTGTTGAAAAGTCCGTAACGATGGTTCTCTGACTCAGTAATTCTTTTGTTTCACAAAATGAGTTATATAGATATAGGGCGAGTCGAGTTTCACTCTGATAGGGCAATGAATTCCATTTGGGTTTGGCAAAGCCAATATATGTGACAGGAAAGGTCGTTCAGAGAATATAGAATATGGAGAGTATAGAGATTTCAGCTTTTCTGCCTAGCTCTACAGAAATGGAAAGCCCTATGCAGCAGTTTAAGATTTTCAACCTAACAGGGACAGACAGAGGCATTGACATATCAAAAAAGTTTGTCTCGTTTCCATTTGAGCAGATCAGAGCTGATGACAAGAGAGAGACCAGTTGATTAAATTGAATTAGGGTGCCCGGGGCATGCGCTCTAACTTTGATAGTTGCACGAAAAGGGGTAAAGTCCGACTCCAACTTAACGCAAGGGCTCGTTGCAGACGGGCGTAAAGCATGGAATTCTGCCTAACTAAGTTTGATCGGGCCTTAAAGCCTATCCTTTTATGGATACCAAGCTTCGCCTGTTTAGGACACAACAAGGCCCCTTTTGGAATGGTGTGCTTTCATTCCATTTATGGGGATTTCACTTACTTATACTTTGAAGTAGGGAGAAGCGCTAACAGTCGAGCCTGACGCTTCTTTTCTTCACTTTGGCATCATACAAGCTACCCGCGGTTCAATCAGGCTTCGAATACGCAGATGTAGGAGTATGCCCTTTTGTGCCTTGGAGTGGGCCTAAAGATAAAGAGAGTATTGCTATCTAAATAAAACACGACAGGAGATCGAGCCACAAACAGGACAAATCGCAGAAAGAGTTCTAATCTAAGACACTCGACCAGGAGCTTCTACGCGGATTAGACACCCACCTAGCCCACCCGGTTCCCAGTTCCTAAAGGGGGCTTTGTCTGCTGTCTTGCTCTGAGTAGAGTAGGGTCGGCCAGCATGCTAGGGCATTGGAAAAGGAGACCGACCTTCTGTACCATATCCTGTTCCCAGACCCATTATATAGAATCGAAGTGTAATGGCCCTGATAGAGAAGGAGGATAAAAGAGTAAGAAAGAGTAAGCCAAGCAGAAACGAATCATGCTAGATGTGAAAGACTAGGAGTGGAGATCCATTTGGGGATACAAGGGCCCGACTTAATCTCAAAAGAAAAGAGAGTACTCGCGAACGCCTCCTGTGTGTAAGGCTTAGCTTCCCGATTCACCATTTAACTCCTCTTGCCAGTCCGTCTTTTCCAAGCGCATAAGACAACTGTAGCAGAGATCGGCTAAGCCATAGCGCTGGTTCTATTCGAATGCAGGGTATATAGAAGAGGATAGTTCCGGATAGTTGGCCTTTCAGCCATATCTTACAGGGTTTTCGCTCTATAGTAGTACGATTGTCGGCATTAGCTTTAGCTGCTTTTGTAGTAGAGTCCCGTCAGCTTAGGGCTGCAAACGCAGCAACATTTTTTTCCCTTTCAAGAAGCTCGAATGAAACGGACTGTGGTTCTTGCTTTCGCCTTCGGATAAGACCAGTAGTGAGAACCTCTTCCTGTAGCTTTTGTCGTTTCTGCTTTCAGACTTCAAGCTGTTAGTACGACTACTGGCATTAGCAGCTTGAGTATCGGCATTCGCCTTTTCAGCTGTTAGGCAAGTGGTACCTTCTGAGTCCGGAGGAGCAAGCGAAGTCCTGTAAGACGTAACGCTAAAGGTTGCAAGGTAGAGTGATTACTTTGTTTGAAGAAGAGGTTCGAGAACTCGATTGACTCGAATATCTCTTTGCTTTCGGGATGCCAGCTGCTTCAGCAAGCTTGGCAATAAAATGCTCTTTAGCTGATAGAATCATGGGAGAGATTAGACTCCAATAGCCCTCTTACCAAGTCTCACAAGTGGAATCGACAGATGGCCACCAATCCCCATATGTCCCATTTTCAGGTAAGGGAAAATGTTGCTCATTCAAACATTTTTCGATGCCTTAAGCCATCCCAGTAGCTCAGTGGGAGAGCAGGTCGGATATTTTCTGACCGGTCGTAGGTTCGAATCCTACTTGAGCAGATGTGTAAGGGGGGCAAACTACCCCCGAAATCGGCTTTAGGTCAAAGAAAGAAACATAGCACCATGATACCTTTTTATGCACACAAGTTCCAATTTTCCTTTAATGCAAGGAAAGGGGGTTACAGTTACAATCAATTGAAAGACGAGCAAGGACCGTGGAACCTGCCTAACTTTTGTACGACTATGCCGCCAACCCGTGTGGCCATAAGCAGAATCAGTAGTTTGTTGAATAATCCCTTTATCATTATCGAAAGTTCTAGTAAAAGCTTTTTTGAGAGACAGATGGAACTGGAGGTGATGAAAAATCCCCTCACACGAGGGAAAGGACTAAAAGCGGTAAAGATTGTCAAGACCTTGATCGGGACCAATAGTTTCTATGATGTGATTGAAAAAGCCCAAAGGACGGCGAGACACCAATTGCTAAAATCGCCGGAGAAAGGGCATATCATTAAAGAAGGAAGACCAAGACCGGGAGTTCGAATGAGAGAAAGGCGGATTGGTAATATAGGAGAAAGCTCTGGGAGTACAACTTGACAGGCACATTTTTTCACAGAACTCATGAACCTACTGTTTCCTTGTTTATACGTCGGGTGTGCCATATGGTGGGCTTCAAAAATGCCGGAACTCATTCAAGCATTAAACCAGCTTGTAGCTAGATTAGATAGGGAAGAACTAAGAGAAGCTTTAAGTGTTGCTAGCCAAGATACAGGAGAAAGAAGTACAGGTAGAGAAATAGGAACAAAAGGAGAGCAAAATGAGAGACCCAAAGAAATGTCGTGGTCAGCGCCCGAAGAAAGATCGATAAGAGCTATTGCAATATGGATCGGAGGCTTCGTACTATAGAGAAAGATGGGCATTTCTCCTTCCCTATTCTTGATATCACAGGCAAACTGATTTGGTTTACGATTCCGCTAACCCTTATGCTTGCTCTAACTAGTCTTAAACGAAAGAGAGATCGATTCCTTTCCCTGGAGTACTATACTGAATTTCCTCTGCAGTCTTAGGCTTTGGCGCTTTTCCCTCGATGAAATGACCCCAGCCTCGTTCGGGAGACCGAAGGTTGAGATACTTCACCTCCCCTCCCTCACAGCTGAGTCAATAGCTGCGTATTCTTCCATCGTAGAGATAGGAGATGATATGCCTTTCATTGCACTTGTTTGCACTCGCTTCGACAGTTGTGATTCCGCTTTCACTAGAGGAAGGGATATGATTAACTAGCGCAGGAGAGAGATAGTTAGCTTGGGTACGAAAGGATAGCTATTCAAAACATCTCGCAAGAAAGGAATAGGACCTAGGACTTGAAGGCTTCGCTCTGCGAGCCTGGGGGCTGAGTAAGGTGACCGTTCGCTCCTAGCTCTCAGACTAGGGATCAATCTTTCTATAGAAGGATGAGTGATAAAGACGGAATTACAGTCTCTTTTTCACATTCGCCAATCTATGAAATCAGAGTGAAATTCCCAGCTAACCGTGAACAGAGTGCAGAGTTGGTAGGAGGAGGAAGAGGTTCTATTCCATCATGACCATAGTCCCATTTGTTCGCTAAAGGCGGGCAGCAATCTGGATTCAAGTCGGAGGAACTACATCAAGAAAGTGGGATTTCGTCCTAGAAGATTCATACTCAATCTATGCCACTAGCTCGACGCCCCCCATCTCCTTCGAGAAAGAGTCCCACTTCTGAAAAAATTGCAGCAGTAAGAAAGGCAAAATACTGCTACATTGCCCATCATTTGCCCTTCCTAAGATGTCTTCTGTATTACTTTCTTGTGCTAAAATCATTCCCTCAGAAATAGGATCTCCACGGAGGCTTGCTATGCGATATCCTTTAGGACTTACTCGACTCTAGATAGCCTTTGGAACCAATTCCATTAAGCCTAGTGACATCAATCCCCTTAGTTCAAGCGCAAGGGAATGGATCAAAGAACTAAACACCTTTCCAATACCGACAGCAGCTCCCGCTGTTAGTGCTCATTGACCTCCTTTTTGTTGTTCGCTCGTAAACTCGACCTTTCAGTCGAGCTCGATTACATCGACCCTCTGTCGAAGATGATATTCAATAGCTTTGTCACTCCAGTAATCTCTTCCTTAGCCAACAACCCTCTCTCGAAAAACGGCAACTAATAACTATAGTTATTGGCTTCTGGTCCATCATTTCCACTGTCTGAGGATAATCATTGCCATTTTATGAGCTTGTAAGGCCCGTTGAAGTCCCCGATAAATGGGAAAGGGCTATAAGTAGGCCGTTTGCTATTGCTATAAGGGCTGCTCGCCTTTATACGGCTTGGCTTCGCTATCGCTCCTTGGTCGGCCTAAAAAGGAGTCTTCCTACCATACCCATACAATCATACAAGAATGCCTATTATCTAGTGCTAGAAGCTTCGCCAGAAGCGACTAGTCGCTTCCCTTCTTCCCTTCCTCTCCCCTACGGGAGAGCTGATCTACGACCACCCTGTGCTTTTTTTTGCATATTAAAAATGTTTATGGAGGGGTCCTTTATAGTCTTAGGAAGAAAGGGTCCTATTTATATATTGTTAGTTGTATAGTTGTTGCGTGACCGATCAAGCGCAGGGCATCGATACAAAC
>JANIIA010027321.1:0-12640 GCA_027478495.1 Erythroxylum alaternifolium | reverse complement strand
CTCATCCACCAAAACATCAGCTGTGCTCTGTGTCATTGATTCACTCTTACTGCTGGGAAGGACAGTTGAATTAAGCAAGTGGTGGTTTTAGTTTTCTAGATACTGGTTTAAGGTTAAAAATGAGTTCATGCATGAATTAAGAAAGTTGTGTAGTTTTGGTGTTAATGAAGAGTTGATAATAGTGTGTTGGAAACCTTAGTGAATCATGATTTTTTTTAATGATAGTTTAACATTCCTTTGTAGTTACGGTGAAAGAAGGATGAGAGTATGGATATGTTGTTTTTTCATATGTGAGGATCAATATGTCATAAGATAGTGTTGAAGTGAGTTTTGAGCTTGCAAAATCACTAAAACCGTGCTTAGGAAGAGTACAGAAATTTCATGAAAGTTAATTTATAATATACTATGTTTTTTTTATTGTATATGCGTGAATATGTTGAGTATGTGTAGAAATGAATTAAAGTGAGTATAAGGGTAAGGAATGAGGATATGATGGGGTTCTAAAGAATGAACATTTTTTTTTGAAATGAAAGTGTAGAAGAAGGTGAAAAATGCCTTAGATGTATGTAAAATAGAGAAAAATGCAGAAACTGGAATTTGCATGAATGAGTATAAAGTTTTTGATGTTTATGATGTTTGTTGGCTTTTTGATTTATTTGTGTTGAGATGGGCTGAGATGGGTGTAGAAAAGTTAGTTTAGGCATAAGTTGTATGAGTTAGATAGTCTAAAAGCGGGAAAATCTAGAAAAAAAAAGGGAAGGAGAAGAAAAACTGGGTTTTGGTGAAGAAGATGTGTTTTAGAGAGAGAAAAGGTGATGGTTTGCATGTATGAGTTTATGAACTAGAGTATTTTTATTGAACATTCTTTGTTCTTTTTATTATAACTTCTTCTCCTGATATCCAAATGACTTGGAACTTGAACCAATAGACTCCTAGGATATTGTTCTTTCTGTCCAGGAAAATTTAGAGCCATCTGAATTGATTTAAAAAAGATTGATTGGATGAAAGTGAGGAAGCCTACTGGAATGTTATGAACTAGAGATTTGTCATTGAACATGTTTCTGGATTTTGATTGTATCTTGATCTGTAGATTTTCAAATGAGTTGATTCTTAATTCAAATTAAACTACAGACATGTGTCTACAACTTTCTTGAAGAAATATAATTTTAATTCTATCTCTAAGACTTTCAAATTGGCATGAAATTGAATAGTGGAGTAGGTTATAGCATCACCAGGGACAGAAATCATGTCTTAAAGTTATTGAATAAACTGTATTGATGTAGGCCAAATTAGACTAAGGTTTTTCACAAAAGTTATAGCTCATTCTCTTATCTTTAAATTGGTAAAGTTTGTAATTTTTGAATATTGGAATTGAGAGATATGGGTTGTACAACTTGACTGTATGATCATGTTCTAGCCAAAATTCCAAATGTACACAGTCTGTGATATTTTGAGCATAAATCATAGAATAATGAACCAAATTGTATAATCTTTGTATCATTAGAAACTTAAGACATGGGAGAAAAATTTTCTAGAAGGAAGTGTTATCAAATTACTTCACTTTCCTAATGAGAATGATCATACAATATAGAACTGAAAGTTGGTTTTTAAAAGGAAGCTAGAATAGTGAATGAATGTGTGAATTTTGGCACAATTGGAGTACAATTGATATGTACATTAATTTGTTACAAAAATATACCCAAGAATTTGACATTGCACATGTATGATACACGATACATTTATACATGTGTTGACCTAGTTATATAGATAGTATAGTAATGTGAAATGGTTTTATTGTATATAGAAGAGCAAGTAGCGCGACCACTTCATGATATTACCGGAACTTCGAGGCAATAGCTTTGGGAGCAAACTATGAGTAACCTAGACAGTCCCACTCAATTAATTTTTTGTGTTAGATTATGTTTGAATTATCTTATGAATGTGGAATTGATTGTGATGATTCCGGACAATCGATTTTTTGAGGAGTTTTATATTCGGGACTGTATTGGAAGTGCTACTTGAATGTGCATTTGACTGACTATTTGTTCTTAACTTCAATGTCAAATACCGGACTAAAAGTCCAATGACAAATGTGAATAAGAAAGAGTGTGAATGTGACCGAATGAGTGTAATCATTGTGTATGTATGATGCATGAATGCATGAAAGATAATGACAGTTGTGACCGGAGTCGCCAGTAAAAGAGCTTAAAGCTCAGAACATGATAAGAGCCTTTGGCTCAGTTATGCATATACTCGGTATCCACTAAAGGATATGGGGCATTAATTGATACAGCTCGGTATCCATAAAGGGATATGAGCTAGTAAAATGGCACTTGGTCACAACAAAGTAACAAATGAAACTGAGTCACGTGCATTGCATTTATATTTGATATGTGTATTTTATATGAATGAAATAACCATTATGATTATTCTGAAAATGAAAGGTGATATTTTATGAATATGCAAAGATGTGAAAAATATGTTACGTGTATTGATGTGATGCATGAATTGTGTGAACCATCAATGATGGTTACCTCATTGAGTTCGTAAAATACATCCAAAATTGCATTTTGACATTTCAGGACCAAGAGAGGACATTAGCGATTGAGAGATTACAAGAAGCATAATTCTTATACTTTTGTGAAGAAGAAATGGCTCAAAGGTCAGTCAGTCGAGACTGAAGACTTTAGACAGACTTTTTGTGTAATTTCTTCTTTCATGTAGCATATTCTGTATTAGGATATGATGATGTACATGTATGGGTGTTTAAAAGCTACAATGTAAATATGTTTGGTGTTATAAAATGAAATGAGGATTTCGGTTTGATATTTGGTTTTAAAATCTGGTGACATTTATGTGCAGTAGTTGATGCCATGATTAAGTTAGATACGTTGCCATGTTATATAAGGAAGGTGAGATAGTTAATACGCAATTATTATAGATTATATACTAGAATATCCACTGGGTGTTTCGGTATATAATTTATGGTAATGGGGTGTTACAATTTTTGTATCAGAGCATGATTTGGCATCCATAGAGATATTTAGTACTGTTAGGCATGAAATGTTGTGAAAACCTCAGATGATAATTGAAGTTATTGTGTGTTATAGGTTATCAGACATAGGCGATCCAGTGGAACACTCGGCTGACTTAGGATTAGAAAGAGCCAGTAGAGAGTCGTCAGTACCTCGATTTGAGGTAATGCCGCCCAGAGTACCCGAGAGAAGGGAGAGGAGGTATGATAGGCAGTGAAAGCAAGGGGCTGTGGACTTCTACAGAAGTACAGATCCTGTGGAGGTCGAGGAATGGCTGGAAAGGACAGAGAGTTTTTGATTAGATGGACTGTGAGATAGAAGAAAGATTTAATTATGCAGTCTCATTACTACAAGGCCCAACTTACCATTGGTGGAAGACAATTCCAGGCAATACCACCAAGCCTTGCAATCTGAACTGGGAAGATTTTCTGAGGGCTTTAAGGGAAAATTATATGCCCAAAGTCTATCTGGACAGAAAAATAAAGGAGTTTATGGATTTGCAATAGGGTAGGATGTTAACAGCAGAATATGAGATTTGGTTTAATGAGTTGATGGGTTATGCTACTACCTTAATTCCTACAGAAGAAGACAAGTGTAGGAGATTTGAAAATGGGTTGAATATGGAGGTTAGAACAAGGTTAACAATCACTACCCTGAGCAGTTTTACTGAGTTAAGGGCTGCCTCGATCAGAATTGAGCAGCTTCTGAGAGAGGGACAAGTAGAGTCGGGATAAGGGCCTAGAATGAAAAGATCCAGTGAAATTTTCTGGCAGAAGATTTAGTGCGCAGAAGAACTGAACTTTCAAACCACTAATTGGATCAAGACAGTCAGGATTTAGACAAAGAGGTGGTTCTGCACAGTTTGACAATGGAAGAGGTACAATGCAGAGTCAGTTACCTCCTTGTGAGTACAATGGGAACAAGCATGGTGGAGAGTGCTGGACTTTATTTGGGGCATGTTTCTGATGTGGATCTCTAGAGCACATAATTAGAGATTGTCCTGTTATTGCTGGAGCTCAGTCAAGTATGAGAGGGGGATCTGTAAGTGAAACTACTGTCCAGAAGAGCCGAGCTAGTAGGGTTAGACAGAGAGGTCGAGGCAGAGGTAGAGTGAGTTCTAGAAGTCCTTTTGTCAGGATTGAGGTTCGGAGCAACAGGCCCCAGTCTTAGGCCTGAGTATATGTTATGACCAGACAAGAAGCTCAGGACTCTCCAGATGTCATTGTAGGTGCGTTACTTATCTTTGGTTATGAAGCATTTGCATTGCTAGATCCTAGATCTACGTATTCATTTATCGCACCGCATTTAACATCTAGCATTTAGGTTGCATTGTGATATACAATATTTGAGATGTGGATTAAAGGTGAGTACATCGATAGGTACTACCACCATGATTGAGGAAGTCTACAAGAGATGCTTGATTCGAATTGAACAGGCAGAATTAGAAGCAGACTTGATTATATTATAGTTGAGGGAGATTGATATTATATTAGGCATGGATTGGCTCACTACACACAGGGCTATCATAAAATATTATACTAAGGAGGTGGTACTAAAATCTTCTAATAAGCCGAGAGTAGTTTTCAGAGCTTTAGTTAAGCAGTGACAGCCAAGTTGATCTCATTCATGAGTGCCTTGAGGTTGACGCAAGGTAGATGTGAGGATTATTTAGCCCACATTATTGATACTAGAGCTGAGCAGAATATACATGATATTCCTATGGTTAGGGAATTCCTGGATGTGTTTCCCGCAGAGTTACCTGACTTACCTCCAGATCGAGAAATAGAGTTCACAATTGATCTTGTTTCAGGTACCACTCCTATATCCATTCCCCCATATAGGATGGCACCGGTGGAACTAAAGAAGTTGAAGACTCAATTATAAGAGTTGTTGGATAAGGGATTTATTAGACCCAGTGTTTCACCCTGGGGAGCTCTAGTCCTATTTGTGAAGAAGAAGGATGGTACCTTGAGACTGTGCATTGACTATAGGCAACTGAATCGAGTTACAGTGAAGAATAAGTAGCCGTTGCCTAGAATTGATGATTTATTTAATCAATTGTAGGGAGCTCATGTGTTTACTAAGCTTGATTTGAGATCTGGGTATTATCAGCTAAAGATCGTAGAGGCTGATGTACCAAAGAGTGCTTTTAGGAGCAGGTATGGATATTTCGAATTTTTAGTAATGCCATTCAGATTAACTAATGCCTCAGCTGCATTTATGGTCTTGATGAATAAGGTATTTTAGCCCTACCTGGATAGATTTTTCATTGTGTTCATTGATGACATATTTGTATATTTAAAGAGCAGAGAAGAACATGATGAGCATTTGAGAGTGATTTTGCTGATTATAAGGGAGAAACAACTATATGCTAAATTTAGTAAGTGTGAGCTTTGGCCAGATCAAGTAGTATTTCTGAGTCATATAGTATCTGGATAGGCATACAAGTGGATCCAGTAAAGATAGAGGCAGTGATGAATTGGGAAGCTTCGAGGAATGTATCAGAAATCTGAAGCTTCCTAGAATTAGTTGGATATTGCTAGAGGTTTGTCGAGGGTTTTCTCTAATTTCAGCCCCTCTGACTAAACTTCTGAGGAAGAATGTAGCTTTTAGATAGGATGATAATTGTTAGAAAAGTTTTGAGGAGTTGAAACATCAGTTAACTACTGCACCAGTGTTAGCTATACCTTCGGGAATTGGTGAATATGTAGTATACAGTGATGCTTCGTATCAAGGATTGAGATGTGTATTGATGTAAAATGACAGGTGATAGCTTATGCATTAAGACATCTAAGGTCTCATAAGATGAACTATCCAGTACATGATTTAGAGCTAGCTACAGTCGTCTTTGCTCTAAAGATTAGGAGACATTATCTTTATAGAGAGACATTCCAGATATATATTGATCACAAGAGTTTAGGGTATTTGTTAAGTCATAGAGAATTGAACATGAGACAGAGGAGATAGATTGAGTTATTAAAAGATTATGACTACACGATTGAGTATCATTTGGGAAAAGCAAATATTGTGGCTGATGTACTGAGTAGAAAGTGACATAGTAGTGTTGCTCATATTGAGATATCGAGGTTACCAAGTCTGATTCAGTTGAGAGCATTGAATGAAGAGTTGAATCTTGAGCATAATGAAACATTGATAGCCAGATTGAAACTGAGACCAATATTGCATGAAAGAATTAAAAGGATTTAGACCAAGGACCCTGACATGGTGAAATTGATTGAGAAAGTTAAAGTGAATTCAGATTCTGACTTTGAATTGAGAGATGAAGCATTATGGTTAAAGTTGAGACTGTGTGTGCCTAATGTCGATGATATGAGGAAGGAAATCCTAGAGGAAGCTCACATGGCTACTTATGCTATGCATCCTGGCACGACCAAGATGTATAACACGCTAAAGTAGCATTTCTGGTGACCCAGAATGAAGAAGCAAGTAACAGAGTATGTTTCTAAATGTATAACATGCTAGCAAGTTAAAACTGAGCATCAAGCTCCAGTTAGGAAGCTTCATTCCTGTGTAGAAATGAGAACGAATTACTATGGACTTTGTTATAAGATTGCCTAATACTTCGAGGAAAAATGATGTATTATGGGTAGTAGTGGACCGATTAATTAAGTCGGCTCATTTCATACCAGTACGAGAGAACAACACATTAGACCAATTGGCCCGGAAGTATGTGACTGAGATTGTGAGACTGCATAGAGTTCCTGTGTCTATTGTATCAGAAAGGGATCCCAGATTTACTTCGAGATTTTGGAAGAGTTTAAAGTCAGCTATGGGTACAAAGCTGAATTTTAGTACCGCATTCCATCTTTAGACAGACGGGCAGAGTGAGAGAACTATCAAGACTATTGAGGATATGCTTAGATCATGTGCCTTGGAGTTTCAGGGAGCTTGGGATCAATACATAGCACTGATTGAATTCGCATATAATAACCATTATCATAGCGGTATTTGAATGGCACCATATGAGGCACTATATGGCAGGAAATGTCGATCACCTGTATATTGGGATGAAGAAGGTTTGAGAATGATAGAAGGTCCTGAAATGATTCAGGACACGACAGATAAGGTGAAACTGATCCGAAGTGGGATAAAAGCGGCTCAAGATAGACAGAAAAGTTATATGGATCAGCATCGTCGGGATATGGAGTACAGTGTCGAGGACAAAGTATTTTTGTGAGTGTCGCTTTGGCGAGGTGTGCTGAGGTTTGGTAAAAAGGGCAAGTTGAGCCTGAGATACATTGGTCCTTATGAAATTTGTGAGAGAATTGGACCTTTGGCTTACAAGTTAGCTTGGCCTACTGAAATGTCTTAGCTACATAATGTGTTTCATGTGTGAATGTTGAAAAGACACAGATCTGATCTAACACACGTAATACCGGCTCAAGAAATTGATGTTGCCAGTAATCTAAGTTATGTTGAAGAGCCAGTTCAGATATTGGGTTATAAGACAAAGCAACTGAGAAATAGAGTAATTCCATTGGTGAAAGTCCTTTGGAGAAACCACTCGACTAAAGAAACAACTTGGGAGACAGAGGAACATATGAGAAAACAATATCCCTACCAATTTCCTTAATCAGGTAAAAATTTCGAGGATGAAATTTCTTAAGGAAGGGAGAATTGTGACGTCCCATATTCGGGATTAGACCCCAAAATAATGAATTGTACAGTGAGAAATTAGAAGTGCATTTCAAGCTCATGCATCATAGTATATTCACACACATGTAAATATTTATTTTTGGACACCTTATAATAATTGTACATGATTTCATTGACATTTTCCAGGTATAATTGATTGATTTAAAATGTGAATTGTGATTTATTTGCGTTAAAATTTTATTTAGAGACTATTAGTATTATTTCAAAATTTTTGGTGAATTTAGAAAATTTCTAAAAATTTGGGGTATGTTTAGACAAAAAAGAGACAAATAGACCAATAGCATTGTGACATGTGGCAGCACAAATAAGTGACAAATGTATTGCATGTAAGAGTACAGGACATGTAGCAAGTGATTTAGAGAAGGAAAAATTTTTGTACCTTTCTTTCTTTCTCTCGTTGTTTTCTTCACTGAAGAATACTGTTCACCAAACCTATATTTCCTTACTCATTCACCAAAACGTCAGTTGTGCTCTATGTCATTGATTCACTCTTACTGCTGGGAAGGATAGTTGAATTAAGTAAGTGGTGGTTTTAGTTTTCTAGATACTGATGTAATGGTTGAAAATGAGTTCATGCATGAATTGAGAAAGTTGTGTAATTTTGGTGTTAATGAAGAGTTGATAATAGTGTGCTGGAAACCTTGATGAATCGTGATTTTTTTAATGATAGTTTAACATTCCTTTGTAGTTACGGTGAATGAAGGAGAGGATCAATATATCATAAGATAGTGTTGAAGTGAGTTTTGAGCTTGCAAAATCACTGAAACCGTGCTTAGGAAGAGTACAGAAAATTCATGAAAGTTGATTTATAATATACTATGTTTTTTTTACTGTATATGCATGAATATGTTGGGTTTGTGTAGAAATGAATTAAAGTGAGTATAAGGGTGAGGAATGAGGATATGATGGGATTCTAAAAAATGAACAATTTTTTTAAATGAAAGTGTAGAAGAAGGTGAAAAATGCATTAGATGTATGTAAAATAGAGAAAAATGCAGAAAGTGGAATTTGCATGAATGAGTATAAAGTTTTTTATGTTTATGATGTTTGTTGGTTTTTTGATTTATTTGTGTTAAGATGGGCTGAGATGGGTATAGAAAAGTTAGTTTAGGCATAAGTTGTATGAGTTGGATAGTCTAAAAGTGGGAAAATCTGAAAAAAAAAAAGGGAAGGAGAAGAAAAACTGGGTTTCGGTGAAGAAGATTTGTTCTAGAGAGAGAAAAGGTGATGATTTGCATGTATGAGTTTATGAACTAGAATATTGTTACTGAACATTCTTTGTTCTTTTTATTATAACTTCTTCTCCTGATATCCAAATGACTTGGAACTTAAACCAATAGAATCCTAAGACATTGTTCTTTCTCTCCAGGAAAATTTAGAGCCATCTAAATTGATTTGAAAAAGATTGATTGGATAAAAGTGAGGAAGTCTGCTGGAATGTTATGAACTGGAGAATTGTCATTGAATATGTTTCAGGATTTTGATTGTATCTTGACCTGTAGATTTTCAAACGATTTGATTATTAATTCAAATTAAATTAGAGACATGTGTCTACAACTCTCTTGAAGAAGTAAAATTTTAATTATGTCTTTAGGACTTTCAAATTGACATGAAATTGAATCATGGCATAGGTTGTAGCACTACCAGAGACAGAAATCATGTCCTGTAATTATTGAATAAACTGTATTGATGTAAGCCGAATTAGACTATTGTGTCTTCACAAAAGTTATAGCTCATTCTCTTATCTTTAAACTGGAATAACGTTTGTAATTTTTAAAAATTATAATTGAGAGATATGGGTTGTAAAACTTGATTTCATGATCATATTCTAGCCAAAATTCCAAATGTACACAATATGTAGTATTTTGAGTATAATTTATGGAATAATGAACCAAATTGTATAATCTTTGTATCATTAGAAACTTAAGACATGGTAGAATAATTTTATAGAAGGAAGTGTTATCAAATTACTTCACTTTCCTGATGATAATGATCATACAAGATAGACCTGAAAGTTGGTTTTTAAAAGGAAGCTGGAATGGTGAATGAATGTGTGAATTTTGGTACAATTGGAGTACAATTGATATGTACGTTAATTTATTACAAAAATATACCCGAGAATTTGTCATTGCACATGCATGATACATGATACATTTATACATGTGTTTACCTAGTTGCATAAGTAGTGTAGTAATGTGAAATAGTTTTATTGTATATAGGAGAGCAAGTAGCGCGACCACTTCTTGATATTGCTAGAACTTCGAGGCAATAGCTTTGGGAGAAAACTGTGAGTAACCTAGATGGTCCCACTCAATTAATTGTTTGTGTTAGATTATGTTTGAATTATCTTATGAATGTGAAATTGATTGTGTTGATTCTAGACAATTAATTGTCCGAGGAGTTCTATATTTGGGACTGTATTGAAAGTGCTATTTGACTGTGAATTTGATTGACTATTTGTTCTTAACTTTAATGTTAAATACCGTACTAAAAGTTCGATGAAAAATGTGAAGAAGAAAGGGTGTGAATGTGACTGAATGAGTGTAATCATTGAGTATGTATGATGCATGAATGCATGAAAGATAATGGCAGTTGTGACCGGAGTAGCCAGTAAAAGCGTTTAAAGTTTAGAATGTGATAAGAGCATTTGGCTCAGTTATTCATATACCCGGTATCCACTAAGAGATATGGGACATTAATTGATACAACTCGATATCAACCAAGGGATATGACCTAGTAAAAAGGCACTTGGTCACAAAAAAGTAACAAATGAAACTGAGTCACATGCATTGCGTTTATATTTGATATGTGTATTTTACATGAGTGAAATAACCATTGTTATAAAAATGAAAGGAGATATTTTATGAATATGCAAAGATGTGAAAAATATGTTACGTCTACTGATTTGATGCATGAATTGTGTGAACCATCGATGATGGTTACCTCATCGAGTTCGCAAAACTTACCTAAAATTACACGTTGACATTTCAGGACCGAGAGAGGACATTAACGATTGAGAGATTACAAGAAGCGTAATTCTTGTACTTTTGTGAAGAAGAAATGGCTCAAAGGTCGATCAACTGAGACTGAAGACTTTAGATAGACTTTTTGTGTAATTTTCTCTTTCATGTAGCATATTCTGTATTAAGATATGATGATGTACAAGTATGGGTGTTTAAAAGCTACAATGTAAATATGTTCGGTGTTATGATATGAAATGAGGATTTCAGTTTGATATTTGGTTTTAAAATTTGGTGACAGTTATATGCAGTAGTTGATGCCATGACTAAGTTAGATATGTTTCCATGTTATATAAGGAAGGTGAGATAGTTACTACACCATTATTATAGGACTTGCATGTATGAAGATAGATATAGATTTATGACTTGAAATGCATATCATATGATTTATTAATATATGAATCATGAAATTTGCAAATGGTTAAAGGAAATGTTATAGTGCGTGCTCTGTTGTCTTGGTTATGGATAGATAGGTATGCCTATAGGGTTACAATGTAGCTGCTATAGTTTGACACCACTAGTATCCACAGTTCAATACCTTCGGGTATCTACAGTTTGATATCTTTGGATATCCACAGCACTTGTTATCCACACCCATAGAAAATGTGCAGGCCTAACATAGAGAGTAAAGTAAAAAGATACAAATAAGAAATGCAGTATGACAACATAAATAATCAGTATATTAATGAGCATTTGCATTTGTATTGATAATTTATATCATTGAGTGTTGAATATGAATGTTTAAGTTTTAAAGGTGAATTTATGGTACATGGAAAAAATATTAAAGTATGTTTGCTTTATTTATTTGATTAAGTATGTCATCATTGTTTATATTTGTGTGATGTTCATGAATGTATGTGCTTGGGAGATGATTGCTGTGAGTGGTCATCCAAACTAAGTGTTTCCCCACTAAGCTTTCAAGTTTAGCACAGGTGTTAATCCATGTAGGTCCAAGTCATAGGAGCGAGGAACAGGGAACATTTGCAGGATCAAGGCTAACAGATAGAAGAAAAAGTACTTTTGGAAGGCGTTTTTAGTTAAATATGATTGTACATGTAATGGTTAAAGGAAATTGTATGTTTTCTTTTAGAATACCATGTAAATGTAAAAATGTTTTACTACTGTTAAATGATAATGTTAAGCATTGAGGAGTTTTGTAATGTGTATATTTATAGCATTAAACTGAAATGCATGTCGTGAACGTATGTATAGGAAATTGGTTACCTTATGTGTGGATGGTTGTAAGTTCTGTATAAGGGGTGTTACAAACATGCTCTAAAATCATCACAAAGGCTAGTTAAACCCTTTCCTCCTTCTGGTTCAGAAGTATGTAGGGTGTAATTATGATCACCAACTACTAACTATAGGAAATTTATTCCAATATATGCTTTCTCTAGGTCCCTTGGAAGGGGTAGTTAGTTGTATACATAAAGTTGAAACATACACTTTTTCATTTTCTTTTAAAACAACATATATATGAATTACTTCATCATTGAGAGTATGATGGTTTACCTTTACCATCTCTGGGTTATATTCCACAATAATTCTTCCATTAGGATGAGCTCTATGGTTAGTAATAACTCTCCAGCTGCTATGAATGACGTGTAGCATATTACACCTCTCTTTTCGAATTTTAGTTTCCAAAAGGCTAACTATGATTAGCTTTATTGTGCGTAAGAGTCACTCAACATATATTGCTTGTTAGGGTTATTAAGACCTTTATCATTCCAAGCCACTACTGCCATTAGATAGGATTATTAAGTGCCTTATTGTAACATCCCGTTTCCATACAAAGGGTTGAATTATGGAAATTGGTATACGGGAGATCAATCGAGAAATTAGGGAAAACACATCTCATGCTCATGCATTTGTGAACAGTGATTTTTGCACATGAAAAATATCTGTACA
>JANIIA010027302.1:0-12641 GCA_027478495.1 Erythroxylum alaternifolium | reverse complement strand
ATCTAAACCATGTTTCATGCATATTCAAGCATGGAGAACAACATATCTTAACACCAAACTCAAAATCATAATGTAGAGAGAGATGGGATAAAATTTACCTAAACTTTCCTTTAGTGATGTCTTAAAATCCTTTGAGAATTTCTCAAATCTAATAATAGATTTGAGTTCCTTGACCCTAAATTAACTTAGAACACCTTGGTTTGGATTAGAGAATCAAAAAAATGGTGAAAATTAGGTGATAGCCAAATTCTTCTTCTCCTGCTCTCTTCTCCTTCCTTCTCCTTTCTTTTAATTAAAGACAGAGTGTTTTAAGGCCAGATAATGGGGTGCACGGCCATCAGATGAGGAAGGGTCTAGAATTTGACTCTTCTTTGACTAAACATGGTGAATTTACTTTTTTGCCCTTATTCATGTGAAATTACCATTATACCCTTCAAACTTTTCCTAAATTTGTAATTAAGCCCAAAATTTGAGAATGACCAAAAATTTTATTTTCATTTTGGTCCTCGGACTTTTGCAAATTATAATTAAGGCCCTTAACTTTATAAAATTACATATTGGTTTGAAAAATTACTTTTAACTTCTAACA
Source organism: Erythroxylum alaternifolium (assembly GCA_027478495.1). NCBI lineage: Eukaryota > Viridiplantae > Streptophyta > Magnoliopsida > Malpighiales > Erythroxylaceae > Erythroxylum > Erythroxylum alaternifolium. The sequence continues at coordinate 12,052 of JANIIA010027302.1, read as the reverse complement.
ATTTGCAAATAAGCCCTTATGTACATCAACTTTTCTAATTAAGCTTTCTAAGTGTCCAATAAGTCTATAAATCATGTCTAATCACCTATAAGGCATTAGAACACATTTAACTTAGCTACCATGGCCATATCCATCCAATGGAATCAATTTTACACACTTAAAAGCTTATATGTCAGAAATATCCAAGATTTTGCATACCAATGAACTCTAAGTTCATATCAGAGCATATATTATTATATATCATTGGCATAAATACCGAAAGGATTCAAATACATTTTAAAACTCATATATAAACCATGTATATGCCAAAAAACAATAGTATCTCCAAGTATAGACCAATAAAAAAAGGGCTCAAAGAGTCCAGCATTGCAAGTCCTCCCCCCTCAAAACAGTTTCGTCCTCGAAACTCCTAAGTCAAGGATACAAATAAATGGGGGTACTGACTTCTCATAGCATCTTTAGGTTCCCATGTCATCTCCTCGACCCTGTCGCTCTTCCAAAGAACTTTAATCATGGGAACTTCCTTACTACACAACCTCTTTATCTACCGATCCAGAATATGAACTGCTTTCATCTCAAAACTCAAGTCTTCTCTTAGTTCCACTGGAGGTCTCTCCAAAACATGAGACGGGTCTGGTATATACTTCTTAAACATCGAGATATGGAACACATTATGGATCCTATCCAAGTCTGGTGGCAATTCCAACCGATACGCCACAGTCCCGACACACTCCAGTCCAATATATCAATGGTTCAGCTTCCCTTGGCTGTGAAATCAGCTTATACCCTTCCATGGTGATATTTGAAGGAAAATCATATCGTTAATTGCAAATTCTAATGGTCGTTGTCTCTTATCTGCATAACTCTTTTGCCGTTCTTGGGCGGCTTTTATTTTCTCCCGAATGACCTTTTTTCTGAGTGGTAATTTCTATCAATTCTGCTCCTTCGACTTTAATTGTACCAACCTCATCGCAATATAGAGGTGTCCTACACTTTCTCCCATAAAGTGCTTCATATGGTAGCATACCGATACTTGTTTGATAACTATTGTTATAAGCAAATTCTATCAAAGGCAAGTGTCAGTCCCAGCACCCTTGGAACTCCATCACACATGCTCTTAGCATGTCCTCCAGTATCTGAATAATCCTCTTCGATTGACCATCAGTTTGGGGGTAAAAAGCAGTACTAAACTTCAGTTTAGTCCTAAAGATTCCTGGAATTTCTGTCAAAATTGAGAGGTGAATCTAATATCCCTATCCGATATTATAGAAACTGGCACCCCGTGCAGCTTCACAATCTCATCTATATATAGCTTTGCCAACCTCTCTAACGAGTAAGTTGTGTAGATAGGTAAAAAATGAGCAGACTTTGTCAATCTATGCACTATAACCTAAATAGCATCGTGACCTTTCAAAGTACGAGGTAATTCAACTACAAAATCTATTGTCACATACTTCCACTTCCATTCTAGAATAGGCAAAGACTGTAACATACCCACTGGTTTTTAATGTTCTGCCTTTATCTATTGATAGGGAAGGCATCTGGCCACAAATTCTGCTATCAATCTCTTCATCCTTGGCCACCAATAGCTCTCTCTAAGAGTTCGATACATTTTGGTGCTACCAAGATGCATAGCATAAGTCGAATTGTGAGCTTCTTCCGAAATAGCTCGCCTGAGATCTTGGTCATTCGGGACACAGACTTTGTTTCTGAAGACTAACAACATGTCTTCTCTCAGTAGGAACCCCTCATTCTCTTTGGATGGCAATTTTTCTCGAATGACCTTTAACTTAGGATCATCGGCCTATGATCTCTTAATCTCATCAAATAGTGTTGGCCGAACTTCAAACCGTGCTAGAAGTGTTTCATCTTCCTCAGCCACTAAGAGTCTAACCCCAAGGCTTCGTATACTTATCAAATGAGTCATATAAGGATTTTGCCTGATAGTTACTACTAAATAGGACTTACGTCTCAGTGCATCGCCTACCATATTTGCTTTTCCCAGGTGATAGTCAATCACTAAGTCATAATCTTTAACTAATTCCACCCATCTCCTTTGTATGAGGTTTAGCTCTTTCTGTGTCATTAGGTACTTTAGACGCTTGTGTTTGGTGTATATACGACAAGTCTCCCTATAGCTAGTGTCTCTAAATTTTCTCCAAATTTTAAGTCCAAACATCACCACTGCGATCTCCAAATCACGAGTAGAATAATTTAGCTCGCGCTTCTTCAGCTGTCTAGAAGCATATGCGATCACTCACCCAACTTGCATAAGCACACAACTAAGTCTTTGGCAACTGGCATCACTGTATACCTCATATCTAACCCCCTGGGTAGGTAGAGCAAGCACTGGTGCAGAAGTCAATCATCTCTTCGGTTCCTGAAAACTCACCTCGTATTTGTCATCTCACTAAAATTTTACTCCCTTCCAGGTAAGCCTCGATAAAGGGGCTGCAAGTACTGAGAAGCCCTCAACAAATCTCTAATAATAACTAGCTAACCTTAGAAAGTTGTGAACTTCTGTCACATTCTTGGGTTGTTCTCACTCAAGTATAGCTTCTACTTTTTTTGAGTCTATATAAATACCTTCTCTTGATACCACATGCCCAAGGAATCCTATCTCTTTCAACCAAAATTCACACTTTGAAAACTTCGCGTACATTTTTCTTTCGCGAAGTATTTGCAGCACAATCCGGAGATGTCTAGCATGCTCCTCCCTATCCTTAGAATAAATCAGAAGGTCATCAATGAAGACTATGACATACTGGTCTAAATAAGGGTGGAAAACCTTATTTATGAGATCCATAAATGTTATAGGAGCATTTGTCAATCCGAATGGCATCACCAAAAATTCATAGTATCCATACCTCATTCGAAAAGCAGTCTTGTGCACATCACTTTCAGCAATCTTCAACTGATGATCTCTGAACCTCAGATCTATTTTGGAGAATATTGTAGCTCCTCTCAATTGATCAAACAAGTCATCGATCTTGAGGAGTGGATATTTATTTTAGATGGTAACCCTATTTAATTGCTAATGATCAACACATAAGTAGAGGGTCTCATCCTTCTTCTTGATAAACAGTACTGGTGCTCCCCACGGTGAATGACTTGGTCTAATGAAGGCTTTGTCCAATAACTCTTGCAACTACACCTTCAGCTCTTTCAATTTTGCTAGTGCCATATGATACAGTGGTATAGATATCGATGTTGTCCCCAGGACTAAGTCAATAGTAAAATTAAAGACCAAGTCAATAGTAAAATCAAACTCCTGATCAGGTGGCAATTTAGATAACTCCTCTGGGAAGACATCGGGGAACTCACACACAATAAGGACATCTCCAAGTTCAACCCTCTGTGTCAGAGTGTCAATCATATGTGTGAGATATGCCTGGCATCCCCGACGAATCAATTTCTTAGCCTTAACCACCGATATCAAACAACTATTAAATATCCATTGGTTACCAGTAAATTTAATTAGGACTTCACCCTGAGTGTCAAACTCACCTCTTTCTTATAATAATCAACCCTAGCGTGATGCCTCTCTAGCCAGTCAATTCCTAATATTACCTTAAAATTCTAAAGATCGAGGGGAATAAGATCTACCTCTAACACAACATCACTGACCTTTACCTCACAGGCCTATCTGCTTCATCATAAGCCACTTGCTCTCCAAAAGGAGTGATTATAATGAGAGGGGGATCTAACGGCTCCAGAGGACGACTAATGTTCTTATCAAAAGTCACACTGACAATGGACCTTTGCGTGCCAGTTTTGATCAAAACTCTAATGTCTCTACTGAGAACACACATAACACCTAATAATACTATGCGTCAGTAACTCATATTATTTACGAGTTTACTAGTACTACATAGAACATGCATCACAATAGTCCCAAAGGTCCAACCTTATGAAGACTTCCCCTTCGTCGTCCAACTAAGCTATCACTATAAAATCAAAGAAAAAGACATTATTTGATAAAATAGACTAAGCTTAGCTTATCTGATGTCCCAAACACCCCAAGGAATGTCGACAAGTAGTCTCACTGAAGTCAAAATCATCTGACCACTAAGGACGTCAACTTAACGATTTAAGACTCAACTTCTAGATCAAAGACTTTCAACATCCAGACTCAACTCCTAAGGCTCATGATCCTTTTGAAAACAGTAATAACACTTTTCAAAATGCAAAACCTTACTCCGATACCAATTTATAACAGCCCAGACTACCTGCCTACAGATATTATCCGCTTTGGACCTTGGCCCAGCCAAACTCTCACGGTTTTGCTCTTCCCACCTCCTAAAAATTACGTTTATAAGGGAGAGGTATCCATACCCTTATAAGGCATACTTCGTTCCCCTCTTCAGCTGATATGGGAATCTTACAAAAACTTACACTTATTTCAAGTATTAATCATTTTGTAAGTGAGTGGTTGTTTGAATTGAACTTTTTTTTACTTTAGATCATTTATACCTTCCTTATTAGCTTCCCTTTTAATAGCCCTTTTATGTACCCTTTTTCTTAAACACATCTTTATGACTAATAAGATCCATGACCTATTATGGTTAATAAGAAAATGACAGTTATTCAAATTAAATTTAAGTTAATCAAATGCACATAAATATGCAAATATAAGTGAGCATGAAATAAATAAAAACATAATTCATATTGCTGAGTTGAATAAAAAACATATAAACTAGGTATTGGCATAAAGTTGAAGCCTACCACTATCTTTCTTGATCTTATATCATAGTTACATTTTAAATCATACATAAAAAATTAATTATATATAGGTATCCATTACATATGCTTAATAAACCAATTACAAGAGGTGGGAGTAAGAAGTTTAAAGAGGCCTTGAATAGGCTCATTCAAGAAATATATATAGATCAAGCTTCAAAGAGCATATCAAAGTCTATTTAAAAAGGCCTATTAGATCTAAAGTAAGGTTAAGCACTAGTTAATATGATATAAGCTAAGATTGAAAAAATTTTGGAGGTTTAAGACTCATCTTTAGCTAAACACACTGTCATATTATAGGCTATGTCCCTCTCTAGACGTTAACAGATGGCATGCAAATTAAAAACAACCTTACACAATTATTTGTTAGGTCGAGTTACCCTTAGGGAATCAGCTTCTGAAGAAATAATCACACGTATGAGTAGGTTAAAGAAGTGTCATTTTGCATCAAATTTCAATGTCAAATAAGGTCTGGAACATAATCATATCTCAGCTTATACCTACCGTTGAAATCCTAATTATATAGTATTTAAAGAGTTTTATAAAAAGTTTTAGATAGTTTTTTAGACTTTTGATGTTGAGATTTGTGAGTATTTGTATTCCTTGTTATTCATTGAACATAAAAATTTATCAAGTAATTCTTCTTTATGACTTTTAAATTATTTTATGAACTTTGTTCCTAAGTATCTATAATGAACAAACTTGTTCCTAAAAATCTAATTTAGCTTTCTTATTTAGATTCAATATTGTTTTTAGGTTATCTAGGATTAATTTTTAGGTGGGTTCACATAAATTGGTATTAGAGCTCTAAATTAGGCTTGGTTTTTTCTTTTTTTCATTTCTTGTAAGTTTTATTTTATTGCTTCTTCTTATTTTTAAAGTTTTAATCAAAATCAGAGTATGTGACTATCTTATTTAGGGTTTTATTCTTGTTTAACACCTTAGGAGCTATATCCCCCTTCCATATCTTAGTTTGCTCCTTAACGTCTCAATACCTTTTCATTAACATGATTGTAATAGTCTCCAACATGCTAATGGTAGGGCAATCTTAGGCTACCAAAAATCAAGAGTTAAATGTCTCACTCATGTTCTTATCCACAATTAGACATTTGGACTCCATGCTTTAAAAATCCCTACTCTATGTTTCCTTCGAATATTTAAGTAAGTCTTAAACACATCCTAGTGCAAGTTAGTTTAATTCGATGAGCCTATCATCAAATTCTTGAGGGAATGTTACCTAGGCTTAATTCCAAAATGCTTTCCGCATACCCTTTTTCCTTTTATTTCCCTAAGTTGTGATATTTATTCCTTACACACATCTTATATATAAGATATGGCAATATATCATTCCTGGCTCGTATGAGTCCATATAAATTAAGAACACCAGTTAAAAGTTGTCATAGATGCAACTATGTAAAAAATAACTTTAAATTGGATTAATTGCCTTTTTCTTATCAGAAATCATTGTTATTCCTTCACCATCTCCAAGCTTTAAGTTAATGGCTAAATTATCTATAAACCATGTCTATGTCTCAATATTCTCCGCCTCAGCTACTACCCCATACAATTGGATAGATGCCTCAGCTGTCGTCAACTCCTATGGCATTTAGAAGTTATCCCTAGCACTTTGTTTTTAGAAAACATCCATCCATACCAATAATCTTCTTCCACCCTTTCTTCATTGCATCAAAACACATGTACATTTTAAATATCAATTTATCTTTATCTCTTCTAAGTTGAAACTCTACTATAGAACCCGGATTCATTTCTTTCTGTTTACAAATATAACTATAAAGCTTCACATATTCATTATACTGCTCTTTTGCTTTTGCTTTTACTTTGATTACCTTTCTCTTTGCATACTTGCACATGCTATAATTAACAGATAAATTTAGTTTTTCTCTACATTCTTCAACCATTTTCTTGATTTTAGTACTTATCTTGTATAATCTTTTCCTTAAAGTGTGTTATGATAAAGTTGGATGTAACCAAACTTGGCTTGTTTGTTGGGTTACATGTATGATTTGGATTATATATTTTCAGCTTCTAGCTTTGTCTTTCCTATCATATTAAGCATACAACCCAAATAGATAACCACTAGTGCAACCATATCTTATCCTTTTGCTTCATTACTCTTAAAACTCAAGTTAAATCTTATTGCTGCTACATAATTAGAAATTGCTTCCTTAAAGTGTTTGGCATTATCAAAAACAATCCCCAATATACATTTACTTGCAACAACTATAGAAAGATATCTATTACTTTCACTAAGTCGTTTGAATACAACATTTGATTATTCACCACTGGGATATTCATTACTAGCTAGGAAACTCTCATTATCAAAAGAGTCAATATATATTGTGTCATGATCTGCATCAACACCAATATTGAAATCTGATTCAAATTCATCTCTATCTCGACCACCAAACTTACCTGCTTCTTAAGAACCCATTTCATTATCCAAATCTTCACCACCCAAATCAACTCCATCTTAAAGTACCCATATCAGAATCACCATCATCACTAATTTCAACATCACTACCTCTCATATCCATAGCAACATTATTTTGACCATTCAAATTAACTCCTACGATACATCCCATATCCACTTCAGTATCACCTCCCAATTGTACAACCATCTCATTTTATGTCAGTTATCATGCCATATTAATATTGGTAATCACGGTGTTAGTTTATCTATATTCTCCAGATAAACATTAATCAGACCTTATACCTCTAACAATTTAATCAAATCAATTTCACCCTGATTGGATTATAACATCCTCAAACCTTCTTGTAACCCCTTATTGGGAACCAAATACCATGCACTAACAATATTTGTATATCATAAATAGCACCCATTTTATATACCTCTCTCAAACTCATATAATCTAAGTCTATGTTGTCAAAAATTTCTAGAGGCTCACCAATATACTTCAGTGTACCCTCTTAAGTAAAATGTCCAATGTGAAATATCCTCATATTAGCTCTTTCGTTTATTGCCATCCTATATAGATAAATTTTTTAAAAAAGAAACAACCATAATTATATTACAGGAAAGTAAAAACACAAAGCTTAAATAATATCCATATTTGTAATTGTTGAATATTGCAATTGATACACATGAACAACAAAAGTTCCAAGTAAAAGAAGATAATATAATATACAAAATAGAGTAAAGAACATTTATCAATCACATGAACACTCAAGTTTCCAAATCTTATTTGCATAAAATAAGATACAGGATGTAAATGAAGCATTATGGACAAAGAATACACACATAATTCATATAAACAATAAAAAAGATTTATATATATATTTATAAGTAAAAATCAATTCATAAGACATATTTCATCATCAAAGCACAACCATAACTCAAAAATACAAAAAATTTGAAATGGTATCATATATATTTTTTTAAATACATACTAAATTATTTCAAATAAGTATATATTTATAAAATAAACACTTAATAAATAAGTTAGCAATTGAGAGGCAATAATGGAATTTGAAACTTTACTAATCTGAAAATTTAACTTTACATTTCTTAAATGATTTGCATTTTGTTGACTTAGGACTATTATCATATTATAAGTGAAAATTAATTAGAGAACCTCAGAGAAAACCACTTAATAATTATGTACTATTTAATTTCAACTATCTTAATGATAACTTTTATCTACTGTAGTTAGACATTCTTAATTTCTAAAATTACTTTCTACTAGTTAGATTTTCTCTTTATATAAACTTGTGTGTTTCAATCAATGATTAAAAAAAAGCATTTTTTTTGCTATGTCCACATTAGCCTTATTGATTTTTTAAAAAAATACTTCCACTCAGATGAAATCAAAAGGTTCTTTAATATATATATATATAAAAAGAAATATAGGAAACCATATATGCCAAAATAAAACATAAGAACCAAAACACAAGTAAAATAGGAGAGAGCAAATTCCATTTATTAATTAAATGATGTTTTTATATCTAAAAATAAGAATTTAATACTTATTAGTTTTTGATGTGTTATATGACATAATTATAAGAGCAATAAGAAATTACAATTATTGAGCAAAAGATTATTGTGTGCTTTTTGTACTTTTATAGCTACAAGTTAGGTGTTATATTGTTGGTGTTACATATTGGTAAATATAGAGACGAAAAGTTGTCAACTATCTAGTTTAGGTAGACTTAGAGTCTTTTTGAAAAAAGTAGAACTTTTTGGAACTTTCTTATCAATCAACAATCTTTAGTAGCAATATTTGTGGAGTGTATAACAACAACAAGACAACTCAATGCTTGTTATCAAAAGATAAGATATCAATCCATATATTTAAGTAGTTCATACAAATTTAAGTTGGTGAAATTGTCACAACAAGACAATGCAGTGCTTATTATCATAAGATAAGATGAAAACTTGGAAACCTAATCCTGAGAATAAACAAATAATCTTTCTACTTGTATTACATAAATTTGATAAGTAGACAAAACTTTTTAAATGTTGGACCAATAACCTCCAATTTACTAATCAGAAAGAAGAGGAACCATAAGGAGGATCACCACAAATTTACTATCTCTGGCTATACAAACAAATAATTTAATATTATACAAACAAATAATTATTTATGCATTTCCTATATATATATATGTCACTAGAGAAACCAAGTTGTGCTTGGAGTGGAGAAAACTTTCATGACTAAAGTGATTGAATAACAGCGAAACCTTGAGTGTAGCGACTGGAGAACGATGAATAACAACGAACCACAAACGAATGGACTAGAAAAATAAAAGAATGATGGAGAACGATATAGAATAGTGGAGAAGCAAATTAGGGTAAAAAAGAATAGAGGGACTCAGTCGAGTTAGGAAAAATTATGGATTTAGATAAGGAGAATTAATTTGGGGGAGATTTAATTTGGGAGAAATCAAAACGTATTACAGAATTTTATTTCTTGCAAAATAATAAATATTATTATTTATTAAGTAATTGTAAAAATATTATTATTTAATTACATATAGCAGTTGACCTTATGGGGCGAGTAAAATTTATTTAACTTTACTACATACATGATTTGTTATTTCTTAATCATCTGTATGACGTAGTTGTTCACATATCTCAAAAACATCAGGCTTACCAAAGTGAAAGGGGAATTTTAATATATGGACTTATTTTCAAACTTTTTTATAAAACATAAAACCTTCCTATGAATTTTTAAAGTACAAGGAGTTTTGGAAAAATTTATGAAATCATACAGAAGATTAATATCTTCTACCCTATAATAATATACTAGTTACAAATTTATAAATTAAGAACTAAGTGTAACATCTAATGGCAACATCCTTCTATGGGGAATACGCATCTTAAGTTAAAGAGCAAAATTAGATTTTGCATGTTCAACTTGGAAAAAAACTGTAATGGAAGCACTGGCTTAGTAAAAAATAACATAGTTTTATGTATAGAAGTAAAAAGGATCAATCTAATTACACTTTATTAAACTTTATTGGGAAGCAAACAACAGTCAATTTTGGTATGTTTGATCTGTTTGTGGAAAATTTTATTGTTAACTATGTGAATTACAAATTTTTTATCATAAATTAGAAATTAATCAACATAAGGTATATGAAATCTTGAAACAATTAAAGTAGCCATTTTATTTCATAAGTAACAATATTTATGGAATGATACTTTACATTTAAAGATGATTTTGAAATTATAGATCGACAAAGAATAGAGAAATCAATAAGAAACACATAAAAACTAGTGATTAACTTCCTAATGATTAGACAACCACCATATATTAGGTCATAAAAACTTTACAACTTCATAGAAGAATTAGAAGGAAAGATAAGGCTTTGATATATATTGTCCTTAATATATCATAACACCTTATAAGAAGCCTACAAATGAACTGTACTTGGCTTATCAATATGTTGACTTAATTAATGGATGACATATAGTTGTGAGCTAAATAAAGTAATTTTTCAACAAATCTCCTATAAGAAGTGACATTAAGAAGTAAAAAAATTCTCTACATATTATTTTTCTAACTTTATATTGAAACAAAGAGTAGAAATTAGTTTACAATCAATAAATTTAGTTTCCTCAAAAAGACAAGAGCATACTTTTTCTTACATATATTAATTCCAACACTAAATCAAGCAATCTTCAAGCCAAAGAAAAAATTTAACGACCATAAATCCTTAATATTGAAAATTGTATGAAGAAAAGCCTTTGATAACATCAACTTTTTCAAAACTATCACTAGCTAAAAAGAATGTCATCCATATAAATCAAAAAAAGACTAAGTGAACATTTGAAGACTAAATAAACAAATGTGAATTTGAAGATGCTCATGTGAATTTTTTAGAAAACATAGAATCTGATAGCTTCATATACCATTAACAACTAGCTTGTTTTAAGTCATATAAGGATTTATTTAGTTTGCAAACCTTCAAAGAGCTTGAAAAATCAGTACCCTTTAGAAGAAACATATGGAACTCTTTGTTAGAATTGCCATGTAAAAAAGCATTGTTATGATCTAATTGTTCCAAAATCTAATGATTGATTAAAAAAAAGACAAAACATCAAAATAGTTTTCATATTTTCCATTAAAGAAAAGTTTCAAAATAGTCCACAAGTTCTTATTGTATGTAGCCTTTTATAACTAATAATGTCTTATATCTTTCAAATTTTCCATATTTAATTTAATTTATGTAACACTCCATTCTCATAAATTACATACCGGAACACCCTGTGAACATTCTAGTATCTAATCTACAATAATGGCATGTTAGAGCAAACACATATCCAAATTAATCGTGGCATCAACTATTATACTAAAAAGTCACCAAATTTTAAAACCAACTGCATTCCTCATTTCATTTCATAAAATCCAAACTTACATTGTAGCTTTACAAAACCATCTGAATATATACAATGTCAAATCCCTATACATAACACACTGCTTGAGGATTTGCACATAAACTACTAACTAATCCTTTAATCTCATCTGACCTACCTATGAGTCATTTCTTGACAAAAGTACAAGACTTAGTCTTCTCGTAGAGTCTATCTGTCCCTAATGTCCTCTCTCAGACGTGAAATATCAGCGTTGCAATTTTAATAAGTTTTGCAAACTCAATGATGCAACCATCCTCGATGGTTCACCCAATTCATACCACATATCAAATCATATAAGCACTTAATTTACAGCTTTCCATTTAACAATTTGCACCACATATCATATAATGCACATATCCCAATCTCATTTAAGTACATATTCACATTACAATTCAATCAGTCAATTACACTTAA
>JANIIA010027281.1:0-12643 GCA_027478495.1 Erythroxylum alaternifolium | reverse complement strand
TTAATAATAAATTGTATATAATTAATAATAAAATAATAAAACTTGTATTAAAATTTTTATTATTTTAAAATAGAAAAAATATAAAAAATATTTGTCACGATTGTGCGTGACTTTTTAATTGGACATGATTCATGTTTTAAAATCATAGCGTTAAACCTCTTACAACAACCATTTTAATAACAGGGATATAATAGTCATTTATTATATATTACATTCCATTCCATCCATCTTCTAAACAATATTTTACTACGTTATATTGTGAACCATTTCATCCCTCCCAATAACTTTTCACTTTATTACATTTTGTTCCATTATAAACTGTTATCTTTTGTTTCGTTCATTTCGTTAATTAACATCCAACCAAACAAGCCGTAAGTCTTCGTAGTTGAATCGCTTGCTGCAGTGTTTGGAATAATGCAATCAACATGGGCCTGCCAAGTGTCAGATAAGAAATACCTTCTACATCAGCCTAAAAAGAGTAGAGGATATATATGTATATATAGGCGACTAGAAATAAAAATACCTTGTAACCATCCCATTGCATGTGCACTTCGATGCTCAAATCTCGTTTATGTCGCAATTTTCTCCTACCCTTTGTATCTACACTAGTAACAGTTAGTTCAGGAAACTGCTAAAGATACAGTACGTTAACAAATAATGAAAACCAATAGTACGATCCTACTGGAACAAGTATAAGTTTACGCTAGTCATATTAGTTAAAAAGTTTGAAAGTATCATGGCAATTCAAAGTCTTACCGGAAACATATATTGAACAAAGAAAGTGAAGTCTCATGAAATATAAAACAAAGTATTTTATATCCAAACCTTCTTATTAATCCAACTGATAAATTCTTTAAATACATACAATAAGAAACTATTAAGCATATATATATATTCACAAATTATTCAAAATTTAAAAATATATATATATAAATTTACAAATTATTCAAATTTAAAATTTAAACAATCTTATGAAACTTCTTTTTGGATTAAGAAAATAAAATATGTCTTCTCTTTTTATTATTTTCTAAATTTAAAAGACCTTTAGCATGTTAATTCTATTAAACATTATGTTCATGTTCTCACCACTATATTATGGATATCAAGTATTAAGGTTCCAAATTAGACGTTTTCACAATAATGATATAACAACTCGTCTTTCACATCTTCTTTTATTACCTTTCTTTCTATTCCAAAGACATAGTTTTTTCTTTTCATTATTTCAAGTTCTCTTTGTCACTACAATAAAATAACAAATTACTGATCGAATAACGTTGACGGATTTACTGACGGACATAACATTCATCGATAAATATAGAGAGAAAATATACCCGTAAGTTTTTCGTCGTACTATAGCGATGGAATATGAAATTCCGTCGCAAAATTAGGCGACAATAGCTGGTGGGGAAAATGGTGAAATTGAATACCGACGGGATCACAGTTCCATCGGTAAAATACCAACAGAAAAAAGTTCTATCAGTAACAATCGAATTGTTCATAAATAAAACGACGTCGTCTGGTTTTAATCCAAACGACATCGTTTTATCATCATTGTTTTTAACCCGATGCCCCCCTCCTCTGCTTTTTTTCTTTCCCTACGTCGGTTGTCTCTGATTTCCTTACTTTCACTCTCGATTTTTGCTTGGTTTTTGGTCTATCGTGCATCATTTTCGGGAAATGTCTCTATTAAGTTTATTTTGTCTCCAAAAAACGAAGGTCTTAGATGCTTATATATTTTTATATCGTGGTTGGGTGTTGGGTGCTGGGTTTTGTTATGATTGTTGGTTTATGTGTTTTTTTGTTGAATTGTTGGTTCATTTGTTGTTTAAATTTATTGTTGTTGGTAAATAATGAAAAAATGTAGTTGTTTTGTTATTAGTTAGAGATAATTATGGTTGCCTATAAGTTGTTTGATGAAATGTCTCTTAGAACAAATCATTCTAAATCCAAGTTTAGTGTAGTAGGAAAGACAATAAACCAAAATCAAAATAAAAAAGAAAATTTTAACATAGCATCGGATTTGTAAATAAAATGTATAACCTCATAAGCAAATTGATTAATTTGAAATAATAAAGAATAATAGTTCATGTTAATTCAAGTATATTAAGAGCAAAGAAGTTTAGTTCAACATATATCTTTAGACACAATATTTAGTAAAGACAAGACCAAGTTGCCATTCTTTATCAATTTTTGTTTTTTTGTTGCTTATTACATATTCTTTAATTAGATTTTCTTTTTGGTCAATAATAGTGTATGAAATAACACAGGAATAGTTTTGGAATATGTTATATGATGAATATGTGTGAAAGAGGCTAGAAACGAGGAAACACACATACTCATTATTTTAATAATTCTATAGGTTAAAATAAGAGTTAGAAGAACTTACTTTTATTAAATAATTTATCCTTAAAGAATAGTGGTTACTCAAATCACTAAGTCATAAACTAAAAAAAGTTAAAGACTAGTTAAACTCTGGAAAATTTTAACTTGTTCCTTTAAATTGAATGTCAATTCTAAACTTTATAAGCAAATTAAGTTTTAATAACTATCATTATATCTGTGACTTGTTCTTAAATATGAAAATAGACCGACGATATAACTTTATCTTTAATAAGCATATGGAGAAAGTGAAATATAACATATCTTACACTTTTATTATCAAGCTTTGTCCTTTTGTGATCAGGACTATGAACGTGAGATACACATCCAAATACTTTAAATTAAGCCACTAATGATTTAAATATGCTCCAAAATTCTTTTGGAGTTTTATTCTTCACTATAAGTTTTAGACACTTATTAAGAATATGAATTGCCCAATTCCCAATTTCATGTCAAAATATTAGGAGTCTTCTTTCTTAATAGCATGCTCTGAACCATATTCATGGTTGTTCAATTCTTTGATTATTCTTTTATCTATCATAATCCTATGAACTCTCAACTTATGAACTCTCAACTTTAGGCTAAGTGTACATATTGTTATATAATGTAGTGATTAGTAAAGTATCATTCACATAAAGAACACAAAACATCTTTACAATAAAAAGATAAATTAAGGAATTAAAGAAAACATAAGAAGTGTTCTTTTGATGAGTATATCAATCTATTGATGTACTCCACTTTGTTGGGTTGATTATTTACATCTTTCCTCATTAAAGATGGCTTGAAGCTTTGCTCAATGGTTTCTCTCCCACAAATATTAACATTATCCTTAAAATAAAACTAAACCAAAATCAATTATAGATAATGAGTTTGAAATAATTATGATAATGCACAACCCTGTATTATCATGTATACGCTTGAAAACATGGCTCGTGTTTGTAGCCATATTTGGCAATCATTATGGTTTGGTAAGAAGTATAATTTAATCATATATTATCTTGTTCCCATCTTTCCCATGTATCACCAATTGATTGTGTTTTGGCCTTTTGCATTGCATGCCATAAATTAAATCATTTTGTTAGCTCACCTTGTACCAATCTACACATATCAAGATCTTTGCATTTTCACACCTATGCATGTGAAGCATATGCATTTACTTTAGTGATCCAAAAGGATTGATCTTTCATAATGGAAAATATAAGGTCACCCATTTCGTCAATTTGAGCCTACTAATTCTTGTAGCCATGCTTAGACTAAATCCATACTTATGTCATAATCCACGAAGATTGACTTTTTGCATTTTTTATATTTTATATAAAAAAATCATTCCAAGATGATTAAAGAAGAAGAAACTCAACTATCACTTTGATTAAATTTTAGAGTTAAATATAATAAAATTTTCAATAATTTGATTTTTTAAATTTTGCTTTCATAATTTGATGATTATCACTTATTCTCTTACTTTATTATTTACCTATCACATGATTTTTTAATTATATTATGTTGATTTTTTAATTTTATTTCAAACAACATAACTGAAAACTTTAAATTATAAATGAAGGAAATATGATATAGAAATTGCGTTTATTTAAACAATATCACAAAAAAGAATAAATGATAATTAAAATGAGAAAAGGTTAAATTATGAGAAAATTCAATATAACTAACCCTATAATTTATATCTCACATATACCTGATTTCTTACTTTCTACCTAAGTACCTATAGTTCATATTAGAGCATCTGAAGTGAAAACAGTTATATGTGAGACATAAATCATAGAGCATCTAATGCACCTATAACTTGTAAAGTTTGAAGCTTAAAATTTGTTGCTTTTCCAATAGCATATGAAGTGAAAACAGTTAAGAAATAAATTTTCATATTATATGATTTAAATTCCTTTTTCAGGAATAGAAGCTTGGGGATTTATATTAAGGCCTCCTATCGCATTGGCAATTGGAGCAAAGCTTGTTCCATTAAGAAAACCAAGGAAATTGCCTAGTATTATTTCATCAATTTTGTATTAGTTTCATTTAATATGTCTTGGGATATATGTGTGCTAGGTCCAATGGCATAATCATTGATGAGTTTATGTTCTTCTTTAATAGTCTAATTATTTATATTTGGGTTATATTTGAATCATTGATGAGTAGATGTATGATTACATAAGCATTTATTGTATGTGGAATGAGTTTGAGATGTTATGGATGATTTGAGGCATAATAAACTCCTAGGATGGTATATAGGTTGGAAATCTGTGATGCAGCTCCCGTGAGGCTTATCGGTGAAAAATTCCACGAGCCTAAGAGTCACAGCGAGAACTTGCTTTCTTGATTCACAGGTGTAAATAATGTCACGTACTATAGTTTTGAAATCAATTTTAGGTCATTAATTCAATCAATTAATACTTCAACTTTGATGCGATTAATGCAAACTTAGTATTAACACAAGAAATTAATGCGTTTTATAGACAAGACAAATTCTTTACATAATAAATCCCTAGGATGGTATATAGGCTGGAGTTTACATACAGGGATAATTGATAGAATACTATGGTAAAATTATTGAGATACTTGAAATTGAGTACCTTGCATTGCCAATAAAGTGAAGTGTGATTGGTTTGATCCAACTCCAAATGTTGGTACAAAAGTGCATAGCCGATACAATCTAGTTGAAATCAACAAGCAAAGAAGATTTAGACATTTTGAAACTTTCGTGTTGGCAATGCAAACTATCTAGGTGTATTATGTCCCTTTTCTCAGCTTACGACAAAATAAATCAGAGTGGTTGGCCGTTTGCAAAGTTAAACCTAGAGGTGTTTTTGAATCATATGAAAAAGGAGACCAGAGAATTGAAAGTGAAGCATTTTAAGAAGATGCTTATGAAATAAATGCATCTATCATATATGAGGATAATGAACCTTTGAACGATCCATGTGATGAATATGTTGAAATTTTATCTGGAGAGGATAAGGAGGGGTTAGAGATCTGAAGAAGAGCTTGAGTTTGATTCAAGTTCTTCAGAAAAAGAAGATGATTTTAATTTACAATTAAGTGATGATAGCGATTAATTTATGTTTGTAATTGAATATTATATTCAACAAATCAATTATTTCCTTTTCAATATATTGTAGAAAATATAAAATTCAAATTGTTATATTTCTAGAACATTCAATCAAAAATTAATTTCAAGTTGAAATATGCCACCAAAGAGAAAACAAGATATAATGTGATCAAGGTTCAGACGACGATTAGGAGTTTTTTACTGTATAGGTGAAGCATCTCATGGTGTAGCGGCTGGAACTAAATCACCTCCTCCCCCTCCAGCTACTACACTCGCAAATGAGACATCACCCCTGGTACCTGCTACTACACCATCCACCACCCCTACATCATTAACTACCTTTATATCGACAGAGATATCAGGGGTAAACAATGAGGATGAAGGAGTAGGCCTCTAGCCTGGAGCTGAGGGACCTGATGGAAGAACTTACATCACAATTGTTAATAATCTGTAAGTGAAAATACATGAAACACTATATGTTTATAATTAAGTTATAGGTTTAAATTTTAAAAATCGTATAAAATTATTTGTTTTTATATTAGGTTGATTCCATTTAGATCGTGCTTTAGAAACATGACATCCAAATTCAAGGAGAAGATTGATCTTGAGGGTTATATATGGAAGAATATCTCTCAATCCAAAAAGAAATTTTACTATCAGGAGTTTGAAATACAACAAACATTTTTATTTTCTTTTTTAATTAATTTTTATACATTAATTAGATAAATATTATTATATTATAATTATTTATTATATATTTTTACTTTTGTTTCAGAAAGAATTTTTTTGGAATTCTAAATTTGACGCTGTCATTTATAAAGTATGGGAGAGACGAGCACATACACGTTATTGGGACTTTGTTGGTACGATACACAAGGCCAGTGTATGACCACCTTATATTTCTGAACAAATATAGAGTTGTTGACAGCAGTATTAGACATCACCTGATGCAATGTCTATTTCAGAGTGTAATTCTACCAACAGAAGTGGAGGACCGGGGGAGCGAGTCTTCCCGTACATATAGGAGGATCTATTATCCACCACGAGCATACAGAGAGACTTGTAAGTATCTACACTTTAAATTTATATTATGATTTCTTTACTTTGTTGTATTTCAATTGAATTTGATGTATGAATTTTGGAATGAAATATGTGTATTATAGAGAATGATAATGTTATAAATGTCTGGTGCCATTTATGGTTGTGTTGTTGACTTATTTTCTTTGTTCAGTAAGGGGTAAATATCATAAAAATAGAGGAAACTCTGTTGAAATTTTTATAAATTCTAGTTAACTTATAACATTTTATTCTTATGCAGGAAAAGTCTATAGGCATGAGGCCTACACCCCATCAGCTCTTTTTGCACACTCGCACTAAGAAGCATTACGGTGTGACATTCATCAATACTCGATGTAGAGAACTAAATGTATGAGAAATTTATGGTTTAATATTAATGCTTAATAATTATCACTTACTAATATAAACATTGACTTCTGATAGGACAAAATACAAGAAAACATTCAACGACAGTCTTAGCAGTTTGAAGATGTTGATGAGACTCAAACCTATCTTTATACAGTGGGTGGTAGGGCCTTTCATGGAAGGATATTCGGCTTAGATTTATTTGCAAACATATGTTATTCGCAATCCTCCACGTCCAGTACAACAGCATCTAGTAGGCGTCCCCAACTAATGAAGTCCAAAAGCTTCGGAGCACAGTGCAGACATTGATGGAGTACATAGCTCAGCTCCATAATGAGGTGGATGAGTTAAAGGGGAGGGGTAGTACCTTATCGCACCAACCAAAACATCCGCACTCACCAAATCAATATTGTACTTGTAGTCATTTCATTTGAATTACAAATACTTATTATGTACAATTTAATGTTTTTATTAACAATTAAGATAGTTTTAATTTTATATCATCAATCAATTTTCTGTTTAAACAAATTAAATGTATAAACAAATCAAATTATTATGCACCGATAATTTATAACTATTTAAATTATGCACCAACCATAAGATCATCAAATAAAATTTATTGACGGTATATTTTTTAAAAAAATTTTAGGTTACTTTACTAACGGACATTTGTTATTCCATTGGTAAAATCAATTCTATTTACCAGTGAAAATCAAGAATCGTTGGTAATCACGGATGGAATAACCAATTCTGTCGTGAAATTTACCAATAGGATTTGCCGCAGAATAACTGTCGATACACTCATTGACGGAACAAACATAACCATCGGTAATGTTATAACAAACTTACCGATGGAATAGAAGATACAGTCGGTAAATCTATCGAAGGAAAAATAATGTAGTCCAAACAACCGTCGATATATTTACTAACGGTATATTAAGTGTTCGTCGACATATTTGTCGATGAATATTCTGTTGTTCATCGGAAATTATTACCTACGATTGTTTTTACGATGCCTTTGTCCGTCGGTAAATTTTGTCGCTAACTTGACTTGCTGATGAAATGTTTATACTTTTTGTCGGTAAATTCTGTAACTAAACGACATTTTTCTTGTAGTGTAAGGGTATTAGCGAAGATAAATACTAAGTCACAGATGAAATCATTAATTGGATTCAAGCTGCTATCATAGCTAACAGCTGGGAGCATCACCTCACTGTTGAAATCAAATATAGATGGCATCTTTAAATAGATTTTTCTACTAAGGTTCTGTCTATGTTTTCTAATTTTCTATCCCTCTATTGAGTTGTTTTAATAGTTAACTCATTGTCTAACTATCTGTTATCATTGTAATGGTGTGATAGTTTCTACCATAGTTAATATAATTTCATTCAATTTCCAAAAAATAAAGGAATATTTTCTCTATATAATCAATAGTCATGAAAGAAGGCATAAGCTCCTATCATCTGAGAAGAATTGAGGAAAATATGAAAACACATACGTAAGAGACTGAGCTACGGTACTAGAAGAGGTTACAGGAACTGAAAGAGTGGATGATACAAATGGTGCAACATAATACTAACAAAAAGAAAACAAAACGAAGCAAGTATTGATAAAAAGTACTTAAAGTTGGAAGTGAAGCAAATTATGGTACCTACTAATACCGTTATCAACAGGCACTACAACAAAATAGACATTTAGCTACGTTTTCTTTTGCGATGATAGGAAAATCGCCGCTAAAAGTTACCATATTGCTACGATTTTAGAAATCGTCATTAAAACTAAGCCTTTAGCGACTAAACAAAAAAGTGTCACAAAAGGAACAACATTTCATGACAAATGATAAAAATTGTCGCCAAATGGTGAATATTTAGTGATGATTTCACGAAAATCGTCACTAAATGATCCACAATGGGTGACGATTTCAGATATTCGTCGCTAAATTAACTTATGATGACACTTTTCAGAATTCTTCACCATAATTTGTTAAACATTTGGTGACCAATCCTAGAAATCGTCATCAAAGGGTTTACAAGAACACGACAATTATACAAAATCGTTAGTAAAAACATGTTTAATTTTTTGCTACGTTTTTGTGATTGTCGCTAAAAGTGACCATTTTGTAACGATATTTTGAAGGGTAACCAAAAGATCAAGATTTGGTGATGAATTTTGGGAATCATCACCAAATGTTACACATTTAATGATGATTTATGAAAATCATCACTAAATGTCCACATTCAGTGATGATTTATAGAAATCGTCACCAAAGGGTTGACATTTTCCAAAATTATTAAACTAGCATTTTTATAATTTATTATAGTTAAGATATGTTTTATTGGATATTTGTTTTGAATGTTTACAACATATTGTTGAAAAAACACAGATAACATAATTCTAACTATTAAACAGTAGTATTAATTAATCATTAATATTTACTAACATTGTAAAAATTAGTTATAAATAATTTAAATAATTGTATCAATATAATAATATGATATATGGAATAGTACGAACTTTAAATTAGAAGTTTAACAATTCATACAGTCATAGAACAAGAACAATAACAGTCCACACTCATTAGTACGTAACTTGACCCCTAACTAGTAGAGAGGTTGTTTGATAAATTTTTACAGATACAACAATAAATCAAATTTAAAGCTGAGTCCAGTTGATTCCATCAATAAATGAAAATGATATAATTAATTTTTGGATTCCAAGTGGCATGAGAGTTGGTAAAGGTAAATGAGTCCTCGATGTCTGGATTCCCAAGAAGGGTCCTTGTATATTCAAAGGCACCAATTGAAGCAGTAATAGTTCTTCCCTCAAGTGTAGGGTTTTTCACATCATTTTGCAACAGCTTTTTTGCTATAGCTAAACTTGTAAAGGATATAGTGAATGAGTCACTAGATTTAGTATGGAAGATAAGTTCTCTAGATGAATTGCCAGTACGAAACCATTTACCTAAAACATAATTAGTATAGAACTTAGATATTGTCAGATTAGTAAACCGTTAAACGAATTGAAATTGGAGTGACATATATACGTGACTGAATAGACGAAGTCTGTGGAATTG
This sequence comes from Erythroxylum alaternifolium, assembly GCA_027478495.1. NCBI lineage: Eukaryota > Viridiplantae > Streptophyta > Magnoliopsida > Malpighiales > Erythroxylaceae > Erythroxylum > Erythroxylum alaternifolium. The sequence continues at coordinate 2,708 of JANIIA010027281.1, read as the reverse complement.
ACGAATTTTCCAAAACAACTGATTTCCCTAATCCTTTATGGCCCATTATGACATCGATCTTGCCTCTATAGGCATATATGTCATCTTTGAGATTCAGGGAAGCTTAAAACATGTAGTATATACCATCAAATGTGACTATATATAATAGCTTCATAAAAGGAAATGGGATGTACATAATAAGGAAAGTGATGTTATTCAGATGATACTAAACACCTTGAAGTAGAAGATCAGTCATGGAAGGCAAACGATGATTAGTGTATAAAGTGGATATTTTTCTGCATTGTTTATTTTTTCAGTAGGGGCAATTTTGCCACATTCCTCCCAACGGAATGAATTAGGGCCATCCAGAACTAGTCTTCATGTCGATATTCCTTGATTAATAATGTTAAGAGGTATATTCTACAAATGTCGACTTAGAATAAAATGATGATATGTTCAACTCCAATTTCAATGATAAGTGAAAGTAGTCCAGTTTATCATATGTGACATTTAGAATTTAAAGTAGAAATAAATATGATATGTTTTTAATGTATAGAAATATAGTATTATCTATATTAGGCTATATTACTATTAATGGAAATGAATAAAAGTAAAATACTAGTAAAGACCTTTCATCAAATAGTTACAAAGCTTTGATGAGGGATGTATTAAAGGTCGTTAGGAAGACAGATATAAACAAATAACAAAGATAGACAGTAAATTATCTTCAAAACACAACCATAAACATAACTCATACATCAAATGAATAATTAAGAACTCATAATAAATTAAACTTAGCACAACTTCGTTGATGAAAATAGAACAAAAGAATAATAACTTAACTGCTAATAATGGTTCTTTGACGGTGATGAGCACAATACAGAACCCAAACAGAAGAGAGGATTTTGAGAAATGTTGACGGCTTGAACGAGAATGAAGTAGCCTTTTATGCTTTTGTCTTTGAAAACCTAATACAAAACGACGTTGTTTTTCTTGTTTAGGTAACCGATGTTGTTTATTTGGAACTGTAGTTATTTGGAAGTAGTATTAATTAATTTGCTACGATTTATTGTATTTGGTCGACAAACATCAAATGTAGCGACTAATACATAGTTTGTCACCAAAGCCTTCAAATTCATAAATAATTTTTAATAAATTTATTTTCCTATTCCAAATAAAACATAATTTGAATTAAAAATTAAATTATTCAATTGAAAACTATTTACAATTAATTTGTTGACTGTTTAAATAAATTATAATTGACCGTTCAGAATTCTCAATAAAGGAATGTCTTTAATTTTTGTGAAAGAGATATTGGTCAATTGGATGAGGATGTAGATGAAGTCTATAAGATATTAGATTGGAATTCAGTAATGAATGCATTCCAGTAGAAGATGCAGATATATCATCATTCCATAGGAGAGATGTCGAGCCCAACATAATTTAACCAGATGAAGTCCAAGCCCATCTTATCTTACAAACAGAAGAAGACTATAGTCAGGATGACTTAAATGACAATAATGATACTTTGCTCAAATATATTAATGATGAAGAATCCAATGATAATGTACTTAATGATGATGATTTTCAAAATTTTGATCATGATGATTGAATGTAAATAAATTGTTTGTATTGTTTGAAATGTTATGTTTATAATTGCCTTATATTGTTGATGTTTTACTTATGTTAATTTATGATGACTAGATGCATATTTTTGATGTTTCACTTATGTTTTTGCAAATGTTATGCTGAATGTTTAGTATTTGACTACTAATCTCCTTATATTCATGTGGAAAATTGATGTTTAAGTTAAGATTATACGTTATCTTCATATTTCATTTTACACAGGTTGAATATAATGACCCCTAGTAGAAACAAGAGAAAGAGGGTGATAACGACTGAAGAAGTTCCTGCCACACAACAACTAACAATTGCATCCTCGAATGAAGATAGTGAGCAACAACTTTTACCAACATCGTCTATTAGTCATGAGGGATCTTTAAGTATGTTATTGTTAACCAAACATATTTACATTAATGCTAAAATTACTCATTACATGTTTAGTGTATTTTTCTCATTATGATTTTTTTGTTTTCAAGTTCCAACACTGGCATTAGAAAACGAGGTTGAGGTATCACTAAAAGAGCTGAGTTGCAACGGATGAATATGTACCGAGCAGCAAGTTGTCTATGACCATTTACCCCATGCAACGTCTCCCTCCGGATAATATCCAATCTGTAAAATTGTCCACTGAGTTGAGCGTCGTTGTGAGGAAGGAATTACCTTGCCTTCAACATGTCAGGCAATTGAAGGAAGACAACTTGCTTCAAAATGCTTTTGACAAAGTTTCGGTAATGTTTCAATTCAGTTGATTATATCTATTGCGATTTTACTTAACAAAAATAGCAACTTAACTTATACATATTCTTCACAAGTGAAGCTCAATATCGTTGATATCGACAAGCATGAGGTTTCAAGCAGTGTTAGTTCACTATTGAAACAAAGGGTGAAGGATCATCGACATAGGCTTCAAAAATATTATCAGTCTTTCACTTCCGATGAAAAGGCAAGGAGACATGTTTTAGAACGAGTGACTTCAGAAAATTGAAGTCAAATGTGTGATTATTGAGTTTCAGTGAAGGTTCCGGTTTGTTTTTTTTCTCTTCATATTTCCTTCCATTAATTTTGTTTATACATTTCATGACTACTTCTCTTAATTTAGGAAAAGT